>OZ012737.1:20387210-20592210 GCA_963859935.3 Lathyrus sativus
ATTTCAAAAGCATACAATATCGGTAGTTGCATGTCGGTCATTTTCGTCATCCTCCCCAAATTCTACTTAACCAAGCAGTGGATATTTGCAAAACAGTTAGTGAACACGAATGGATTCAATCAAAACATGCACATTTATTTCATTATCATCAATTTGAATGAAAACAACCAAGTTTTACAAACAAGTTTACAAATTCAAACAGGAAAGCAATTACAAATGCAAAGAAATGACAAGCTAAAACAAAGAAAATATGCTAGCTCCCGAGAACTGGGCTTTTGCATCTACCCTGCTGCTGAACCAGCTATCTTTATTAGAGGCAATTCGATGCGGTCCTGATCTGCTTTCGACGACTCAACCAAACTATAGAGCCCTTTCTCCTTCATTCAGATGATGTGGGGACCTCCCGGCCCGAAGCTGATTGCTGCACTATCAAGCAGATCCTGCACTTTGTGCTTAAATGCTTTACAGTTCTCAACTGTATGGCCAGGTGCCCCGGTATGGAACTCGCAAGTAGCGTCAGCATCGTACCCCGGTGGTGGTGGTCCCGTTAAGGGAGCCAATGTCCTTTTACGAACCAATTGGAGCTGAAGCAATGTCTGCAGAAGCTGTGCGTATGGTATAGGAGGAGTTTCCAAATGACGGCTTGCCAAAGGACCTTGATTCTGACCTCTTTTATACCCCCGATTATTCTGTTGCTGAGGCTGCTGCTGCCGGTATCGGGTTGACCCTTGAGCACCCTTCGTATCAAATGCAACATCGGCTTCTTGATCTTCGATGTATTGATTAACGCTCTCCTTATGCTTAGCCATTTGCTTTCTCAGATCTGCCCCAGGAATAGGCAACAATTGTGGGCCTGGAGATTCTGACACCATGGAGTCCAGGATACGCTTCTGACCCACTACAGCTTTGGAAACATCTGTCATCTTAGCATCGACTGAGACAGGAGCAATATGCACAGCTACGCCGCCCGGCGTGAATTCAATATCGTGCGAGTCAATCAGGTCTTGAACGTTGTGTTTGAAAGCATGACATCCCTCGATGTCGTGTCCGAATGCCCCGGAATGAAAATCACATTGCTTATTGGCATCGTATCCCTGGGGAAACGCTTTTGTTGGTGGTGACAACGTTCTTTTCTCAACCAGATTAAACCTCAATAAGATCTGCAAGAGCTCCGCATATGCCATAGGTGGTGCCTCAAACATTCTCTTTGGCTTCCCTTCCTGGATCCTCTGTTGAGCCGGATGCATCTCCTGTTGCTGCTGCTCAGGTTCCACATGCACAGGCGGCGCGAGCTTCTTCATTGCGGCTTCAAATAGCTGATCGTCTTCCTTCCTAAGCACATTCTTGACTACTTCCATGATCAAGCTCATTTGGGTCTTCAGCTGACTGTTCTCCTCTTTGAGAATCTTCTGCTCTAGACGCATCTCTTGCATGTCTCTCATCATCTGCCCCAGCTGGCTTTGGACTTCGATCAATTCAACCTGATTCTGTTCCATATCTCTGGAGGAATTCCTGCAACAAACTGGATGATGAAGAAATAAGACCCACGGTTCTGATATACTTGTTAAAAAATAATGCAATGCGGAAAGCAACCACACATTCATAACGAGATAAAGAGAAACCCAAGCTATAAGCAAACAGACGAACATCTCCCATAAATGTACAACCAACAAAATCAGCAGGTAAGCACAAATGAGTATGAATACAACGACCCCAGCCAACAATCCTGGTGGTGGTCGACAAATACTGATGCACAAAAAGCTAAACGGATTAAGCAGAGAAAACAGATGCGGCATCCGACGCGAAAACCTCTAGAAACTTCGCCCATACAACCGAACTTTCTGATTGGCAATCTTCAGAGCACACACTTCCTGTGGAGTCTTCCATGACATTAACTGACGAACCCGCACAACTAGAAGACGGAAAATCATTAATCTGAACACAACCTTGAGGAGTGATGCAAATACGGCTAGAGTCTAACAGATCCTGAATCTGACTTCTAAGCACTTTACAATCATTCGTTGAATGCCCCTGTGCCCCGACATGGTACTCACAGCGGGCGCTGGCGTCAAAACCTGGAGGATACGGTGGAATCACCGGCTTAGTCTCTTTCGGCACTATCAATCCGCTTCTGACCAGATCTGGCAACAACTGGCTGTACGACACCGGTAGCTGAGTAAACTGCCTTTCAGGCTTCCTTGGTCTTCGTGGAGCATGCTGACGCGATCGGCGATAGGATGACCGTTGACTTGAAGTGTCTGAAAACTGATCCTGAGATGCCAGAGATTCTGAGATGGCGTCATCTCCTTCCCACTCTTCTTGAGAACTGACAACTGACTCAACCTTATTAACTGGGACATAAGGAACACTTCGAAACTTTCCACTCCTGAGTCCTCGCTCAACAATCTCTCCCAGCCTCATCAGGCTCACAAAACTTGTGCAACTGAATAATTTGTCAAAATAATGGCCTTTCAGGGTACCCAAGAAGATGTCAACCAGTTCCCTTTCCGGAAGCGGTGGTCGAACACTAGCAGCTAATTCCTTCCATCTTCGCAAATACGCTCTGAATGATTCATTCTCCGCTTGAGACAATCCTTGCAGATCTACAAGACTAGGAGTCAAATCCAAGTTGTAATCGTACTGCTTCATGAAAGCTCTGGCTAAATCCACCCATGATCGAATCTGGTTACTTTCCAATTGCACATACCATCTCAACGATGCCCCAGTCAGGCTATACTGAAAGCAATGGATCATCAATTTGTCATTTCGCACCAACGAAGTCATCCTTCGGCAGAACATCATCAAATGCAATTTTGGACAGCTATCTCCTGTGTATTTCTCAAATTCCGGCATTTTGAACTTGTACGGCATTACCAAGTCAGGAACCAAACACATGGCTACAGCATCCAGGTTAACGGCATCTTTCGCTTCCAAGGCTTTCATTTGCTCTTCCAACACTCGGAGTCTTCTACCATAGTCAAGAGTTCTTGGATCTACTAACCCGGTCATTGGAATATCTCTCCGGTAATTCATCGCAGGGAAAGCAACACATTGATTGTTAACAGGAGGATAACGTTCATTTCGGGCAATAAACTGCTCATGCTGATCTCGGTTCTCAACAGTTGGCTGTACAACTTGGTCTGCAGTAATATTGTTTGCTTGCGGGAAGCCTTCCATAAAATCATACTGATGGTTGGGCGCCATAGTAAACCCTGCCTGGGTGTCAGGAAACTGGAAATTGCCTTCAGACATAGCCACCAATTACCGGTAACTGATTATACTGCTTGATTCTGCTCAAATCTGCTTCAGCCCCTTGGTCGTCTTCAACACTCCACTCTTGCCTCAAATAGTTCCCCGAGAATCACTTTCTGGTGAAAACAAAGGCTGGATAAGTGCTCTGACCTGCTAGAGAAATGCTATGCAATATGATTTATGCAAACAGAAATACAAAAATGCTAACGTGCATGTGTGCATTGGAGATATTTTCCCTCCAATTCCAGTGTCAGTGGTAGCAAGACGAGATAAACCATAAAGACAATATTTGGAAAAACCCTTATATATTGATTAGAATAACAGTCTTGTCCAGAAGTTACATAACTATGCTCCATACAGCTGATATGACAAAGAGGATCCCAGCCAACATGCCTGGTGGTGATCTCAACATACAGAATACAAGAGAAATCAAATACGGGTACGGTTGCGGAAGTCCTCGACCATCTTCTTTGTCTCTGCATGATCCGGTCGATAAATCAAACCTTCTATCAGTCGATCCCTCTTCCTGACTGTCCCCTGGATGTCTCTGACAAAGTCTTCCCAAGCCTTATCATTGGCACCATCCCCAAGTTTGGGTCTCTTGGCATCTGCTCTATGCTGGAAATCTTCCAAATTCTTCATGGCATCTGTCAACTTGCGCTCGGCTTCGTATCGGCGACAGGCTTCTTCTTCAAGCTCCTCAGTCTTCACTTTGACCTGTTCTTCTAACTGAGCAATCTGTGTCTTCAGCACTTCTTCTCGTTCCTTGCGCTTGGTCATAGTGAGATCCCAGTGTCCTCTGAACTTGGCTAGCTTTGTGTAGGCCCTTTCCAGCTCTTGCTTCTTGGTGGCCAACACACTACTAACTGAGTCTACATCTAACTCCAGACGCTTCTTGGTTTCAGTCAATTCCAATAGCGTAGTCTTCAGATGTTTCAGAGTTTCAGCCTGTTGCTTAGAAATATATCCTGTTTCAATATTTTCATGCCGAAGCTTGGCATTCTCCCGCTCTAAAGCCTCTTTAGCCCTTGCTAGCTCTTCTTTCTCCGCCATCAGCTGCTTGTAAACCTGAATGTCCACAGTGGTAGGCTCCTCTACCGGAGGAGGCAACGGCTGAACCGCTGGATACGGCATAAGGAACTTCACAGCTCGCTCACGAATCCATTCTTCATATGGGCTAGGACCTCGAGTATCCCCTCTGCTACCTGAAAGCTTCCCTCTCTTGTGCAAGTTTTTCCAGGCTTTCTCAAGTTTGGTCAGCATCTCTTTCCCTATTGCCCCGGTGAGATACAGAGATTCCTGTATCTCCTCGGGCTTTGGCGCTCCTTGAGGTATGTACCCAAATTGCTTGATCAATAAGGAAGGGTTATAGTTGACACAACCTTTCCTTCCTATTAACGGAACATTCGGGAATCCTTCGCCTTTGAGTATGACTTCAGCTCCAAATACCTCTTTATTGGCCCATACCACGTTCTCAGCAGTTAATCCCATTAAGCGTTCGGGCCATCCTAGAGAATTGATAGATGTGACAAACGGGCCTGACTTAGGCAAATGACTGGTGAACCACCTGCATAGGAGAGGTACACAACAAGACACATTCCTTCCTCGTCGCTTTTCATTCTGGTAATGAGTTGAATGGTGGATATCTCCCAGCAAAGTAGGAACTGGGTTTCCCGCAGCCAAAATATAGAAGGCATCTGAATCAACAAAATCAGGAATGTTCGGGAACAACACGATGCCATACACACATACAGCAAGGATAACGTCAAAAACATCCCATTTGCCCTTCTGGGCATACTCTCGAGCCTTCTCCACTAAGACATCCAACGGAAATCCCCATACGTCTCCTCTTCTGATCATCTTCCCAGACAGCTCAGACTCTTTCAAGCACAGGATAGTAGAAAGCTCAGCCAGCTTAGGCTCAGCGTCCGTACGATAAAAAGGCATTTGCTCACGGATCGGTATATCCAGAAGTGCAGAGTACTCCTCCAGGGTAGGAGCCAAAACAAAGTCGGGAAATACAAAACACCTGAGCTCCGCGTCGTAAAACTGTAACAGAGTATAGATGCCGCTGGTCTCGTAAGCAGATGGCTGATAAACGTAGGTCAGAATCCTCCCATATCTTTTTCTGAAGTCACCCATTCCTCTCTTCTTAGCAATAGCCATCAATTCTAACAATAGACTGATATTCGGCGACGGAAACTTATAGGGCAATACTCTCTTCAGGTTTTCCATGTCTTGCTAGGAACGAACACCAGAACTGGAAGGGAAAATATGTACCTGCAATACACACACGTTAGTTGAATGCAGATGGTAATGCAATGATGCAATATGATAAATAATGCAATCTGCGAACATAGGGCTATGCTGTAGCCTGAAGAGGAATATCTCTGTGATCAGGAACAGAAAACCATCACGGTCATCAGAATCTCATGCCACTAACTACCATCTAATACTCAAAATATCAATCCCCTGGTAAGAAAACCATCTGAACCTCTGTATCTGACGAGAATACCATCTGATAATAGCCTCAACCTCAGATAAGAAACCCATCTGACCCAGACAACACACCTGGGGATGAATCAAGAACACCATCTGATAAAGATACTGAATCATGGTTTCTGAAGGCCAGTTTTCCTGCAATAACCCAGTCCCTCTCACAGGTAGGATAGACCTAATCCACGGACAAAGGTACGGCATCCTATGCGGTTATCAGCGTCACAGACTTTCATGAATGACGATACGATTCCCAGAAGGAGTGGCATCATCAAGTCATGAAGAGGCCTCACTTAGCTGACTTCCAAATGATCGGTCCCCAGAGTCGACAACCCTCACGTCTGGACTCCCCTCAGATCCTCAGGACCGGAAAGGAGCACCTCTGCAAGAATCTCGTCTGAGCGCAGATTTTCGTAGGGAACTGTGCCTGCTCAGCAGACAGGTTCGTCTACTACTTCTCCGCAACTATATCTAGGTGTGTACTCAAGCCCAGGTCCGGCTTCTCACTCACAGTAACCTCCCTTCGCCCACAGCAATAATCACAATAATGTAATGCTGGAAAATAAATGCGGAAAGGTAAAGGTACAGAAAAGTAAAGTGCAGAAAAGTAAAACACAATATACACAACACCCAACGAATAAACATCCAAGCGCTAGGATTGACTCGCGTAGGGGATGGGAAACGGTCCCAGCATAAGGGATGGGAAAAGTCCCTAGATGCTATAGGTCCCCAGCAGAGTCGCCAGCTGTCGCTACTGCGAAAATCGGCGCCGGCTTGACAGGAGAGTCGCCACCGTGCGTTATTTATCCCTCAGAGCGGGAAAGGAAACGCTCGAAGTAAACCTCGCAAAGACGGGAAAAGGTATGGTCATCGCAACCAAAACCTGGATTCGGGAGTCGGTTACGCAAGGGGAAGGTATTAGCACCCCTCACGTCCATCGTACTCGATGGGATCCACGCTTGGTGTTTATAGGTAAAAGGGTGTATTATCTATCTACGCTAATGGCTGGTCTGAAAAGAAAATAAAAGGACAGGACTCGACAGAACATGCGGTGTTCTGGGCCTACGTATTCCCTCGTGCAATGGGAAAGTCAGAGTCAACGTAGTTCGACTTCCTATGTCTAAACGGGGGAAAGGTTGCTCGCCAGGACATCGCGTCCTGTGCCTACGTACTTTCATCTGGAATGAAAGATCAGAGCAAACGTAGTTCGGCTAACTACGGGTAAACAGGGGCTCTCACACAGCAGTGAGAAAACAAACTGGTCTCTAAGGCTCGGGAACCTACAACTATGATCCGGTCTCGAATGCGCTCGGGCAAGAGAAAAAGGGATAACAATTAGTCGTTAGCGGGAAAGTCTCGATCGCACAGCCGCGAGAGAACAAAGGTTAGTCGTTAGTGTGCTCGCTAGGATATCGCATCCTATGCCTACATATCTTCGTCTGGAACGAAGAATCAGAGCAGCTGTAGTTCAGCTAACTACGGGTCAAGCTACTCAAAAGCTCCTACAGAAAGGAAAGGGAAACCCTAGAACTATAACTGAGAAACAGGGGAATCTACCTACTGCTATCACACCTGGTTGACCATCCTAATGTCTATCATAACAACTCCGCAGCGGAGAAGTCAGAGCTCCTAAGGGTTCATGGCAACGGGACTAAACTACAAACAAGAAACTGCAACGTAAAGAATACTGAAAATATGCATGAATGCAACAACTAGACGAACAAGGCACAGAGGCAAGGGAGCTCAGCTCTACCAAATACCAACAAGCAAAGCCACGCAATAACAAGCAAGCAGAAGGAGGACCACCTCAACTTCTCATGCACACAAAGTCTACTTCTAAGATGCACCTACTCAGAACTATCTAGATGAACACCTAAGTCTAATGCAACATAACATCACACAAGTCAAACAACACAAAGAGACTAACCCTGAGCAGGGCCTCAAACAAACCTGAAACAATCTCCTAACCTAGCTCTAAACAGAACTCTATACAATACCCTAAGCAGGGATCTAAACAAACTCCTAGGCAAGAGGAATCAATCCCAGTCTCCAAGCTTCAGAACAAGCTTACCAGAGAAAGGAAGCTAAGCAGACAAGCCCATAGTGCTTTCCTCAGGAAAGTACCAGGAGGTTACTACTCAGGAGTCGTATCCTATGCGGCTCGACAACTGTGATCAGTTTACATTCCTCCTCAGGAGAGATTAAACTCACATGAAGGCTCCGGCGTCACTGGATATTTGGGAAAGAACCTATATGCACTAAGGGAACTAAGTGAACAGACTCATAGGACTTTCCTCAGGAAAGTATTAGGAGGCTGACACTTAGGAATCGTATCCTACGTGGCTCAACAACTGTGATCAGTTTACATTCCTCCTCAGGAGGAATTAAACTCACAAGTTGGCTCCTACATCACTGGATACTTACGAAATCCTAGACAAACTACTGGAACTAAGTGAATAGACCCATAGGACCTTCCTCAGGAAAGTGCTAGGAGGCTTCCACTTAGGAATCGTATCCCATGTGGCTCAACAACATGTGATCAGTTTACATTCCTCCTCAGGAGGAATTAAACTCACAAGTCGGCTCCGACATCATTGGATACTTAAGAAAGAGGTGAGAAGGAAGGATGAAAGTCATTCATAGTGCCTTCCTCAGGAAAGTACCATAAACTCCCTTCAAACTTCAGGATCTCGAACCTCACAAACAGACAACAAGCTCCTAGACTAAGCCTCAATCCAATGCAACCTTGCAAGCTCCAACAGGACTTCAATCAGCTCCCATCTTCAAGAAGAACCCACAGGCCAACAAACCACAGGAGACTATCTCTGAAGTTCAACCACAGTTGAACTCCAAAGTCAGAAGTCATCAAGACTTCCCCTATCTTCAGGCTCAGACAAATCACAGCAGAACACCCTACAAAAATCTATCAAAAATCTACGGGGAAACCTACATGGCTCTAGGGTAACATACTAAAAAATCAGAATAAAATTCAACACCAGATGAAAGAACTAAAAATCAGCAGCACAGACATATCCACAGACCAATTATTCAAACATCAATAACAGTGAAAAAATGCCATTAAAATGAAAATGCATGATTGAGCTAATATTTTTATACTATAAAATCCTACACTGAATCACGAGTCTACAGAAAAAAGAACGGAATTATTTGACCAATTCTACCATTTTTTATGAATTCTCTAATGATATGCATGCATTGAAAATATAAAAAAAACAAATCAATTAATTGAAAAATATGCAAAATATAACAAACAAAAAATAAAATGTCACTTTTATTTAATTTTCTAAACATTTTTCATGAAATGGTGGAAAAAAGAATTATTGAAACAAACAATTATTCAATTCATTAGGAATTATTTAACATGAAAATATAAAAGGAAAATCAAAATAAAAGAACATGCAATGGAGGGTGTAAACAGCAAGATATCCTAATTATTATTCACAATTGGGCCCTGATGGGGGGTGCCAGAAGCAAAGGGCGCAGGGCCCAAGCTGCCAAAAACAACTAACAAACATTGAAACTGAAAAAACCTGGGGGGGGGGGGGGGGGCAGCGTTAGTAATTCCTCAGTTGATAATCCATTATGGGCTTAAAACGAGGGGTGTTAACAGCGATTGGGGCCTAAGGCCCAATCTGATCACTCAGTCTCTCACACTAAGGGGGGTGGGGAAGCAAATTGAGGGGTGCTAGCGTAGCAACTACGCTTGGGCCTAAGCCCAATCCAAACAAACCCTAATCCAGTTACTCAGAGAACAAAACGAATTTCTCCTCCCCTAACCCTAGCACTGTTCACATTCTCTTAACCTGCGCCGCTCTCATCTCACAAAGACTCTCTCTGAATCTCTCATTCATCTCACGCTCAACCTCTGAAATTCCCCAGAACTTCGCCAAACTCGTCCGTCTCACCTCACCAAGATTATTCACCAACCTATCAAAAACTGAACCATTCACTCTAAGTCCATGATATCCCCCTAAATTAAACCCTGTTCACTATTTATCAATCAACCTAAACTACTTCTTCAACCTAACAACAAACAACTTAACAAAATCGGAAGTTTCGAAGTAAAACCTGGAGGCCACGAAGATCTTCAAAGCGACTTGGAAAACGCGAGATTGATCTTTCTTGAAGAACAACAAAGGATCTGGCGCAACGGTGATGAACTCAACGGAGGATTGGACGGATCTGGATGCGTACGAAAGTCGACGATCTGGATGTTGGAGTTGGAGTTGGCGATGAATGATGAAGAACGGGAGTTCTTGCTTAACCTGAAGATTCTGAATGGAACTCCTTGGAATTTCCTGGATTGGATGAGGCTTACGATGAACACGGATGAACGCCTTCGTGAGTTTCTGGAGAAGAATTTGGAAACGATGAACCTCCTGGAGATCTAATGATGATTTGATGAAGTTCTTGCTTCCGGCGCTCTGTTGATCGTTGACGAAGATTTTCTAGGAAGATGCTAGAGGATCTTGCACGCGATTGACGATTCTTGATGAAATCTGGGAAAATTGATGAAGACCTGTGAATATCCGATGAGTTTTCCGATGAAGATGTTGAGAAATCGAAGATCGGAGAAGATCAGCGATGAAGGATGAATTTCTGGCAAATTGCAATTTTCCGGTGAACTGACGGTGGCCGGAGGTCGTTAGGGGCGCCGGCGGTGAATGGCTAGGGCGTCTGCATGCCCGGCGGTGGGAGGTTCCGGCGAGGCTAGGGGTGTGACAAGTGGTCAGGGCAGGTGGCAGGGGTGTGGTGCATGTGAGACACTTGGCACTGGGAGAGTAGTAGTGGGATCCACGTGTGAGGAGTCTGTGAAGTTCTGAGTGTGGCGTGGCGTGGATTCTGAGAAGACGTGTGGGGCCTCTGCATGGCCAACACGTGTCAGCTTATATACCCTGGGGACGCGTGGAATTCTCTGGAAGATTCTGGAGCTTGCTGGAAAACGGTGGAACGAACTGGGCTGAATTGGACTTCTGAACATGCTGAGATCATTTTTTCTGGACTTTTGATGAAATCTGGGCCTTACCAAAAAACACCTATGGGCCCATTTCGAAAATGAGTAAAAACTGTACAAAAAACTGGATTAATACAATTAAGCCCAATTAACTCTACTCAAATATTAACACCTAATTAACTGACTAAATCAATCTAATTAAATCTAAAACATGATTAACCTAATTAAAACTCTAAAAAGTCAATTAACCTAATTAATTCTGTATTATACTAGTTAACCCTAAAAATCAATTAACCTCTAATTAACTCTAAAAATTCAATTAATCCTAATTAAACTCTAAAAAGTCAATTAACCTAATTAAACTCTAAAAAGTCAATTAAAGTCCAATTAATTCTATATTAATCTAATCAAATCTAAAAACAATTAAGATCTAATTATTAAAATCCTATTATCATTTAATATCTATCAAAATCTATAAAAGAAAACTATATTATTTTCTATATTATCCAAAAACTATTAAACCTATTTAAAATCTATAGAAAAATTCTACAAATGATTAAAAGAAAAAGCTATATTATTCTAAAAAGATAAAACCATTTAAAATCTTATTTAAAATTCTACAAATGATTAAAATCTATTTAAAATATTCTATAAAATTCTAAAAAAAGATTAAGCTATTAAAATATTCAAAAGCCCTATTTAAATTCCAGAAAAATCTATAAAGCCTGTTAAAAATTCACAAAAAGCCTATAAAAATCCTAAAAATGCAGATGAATGCAAATGACTCCCATAAAAGCGCACGAGACCAGATCGAATCGAACGGAGATCCCCGGGCATCAGAATATCCCAAAATCACTGAAAAATCACCGAGGAGCGCACAATTTCCCGAAAATAAAACCCCGATAATCTGGACTGGGTCTGCCACATCTGATAGACAAAAATCAAGCTGTAACCCTGATATCCCCTGCTTGTGCACAAAAATCATACATCTGAGCTGTGAATATGAATTTAAACCATGAGTCAGATAGGAAAATCAGTTGGTCAAATTTTAGGGTGCAACAATATCTTGGTTAGATCTTTCCTTTCTTGACTTTTATTTTATGCTTTAGGGTAGTCTCTTCATCTCCTCCCCTTCTTAAATTTTCAAAATCTTCTCCCTTTTTCAAAACCTTCTTGTTTTTAAACTTGAACCTCTTTCATAATAAACCTTGACTTTGTCAAGTGATTTTCAAACATTTTTTCTTGAATAAAATGCTAATCAATCTTAAGCATATCAAGGCCATTTTCAAAAGACTTAAAACATAATTAACTCATTCAAACCATTTTCGTGCCCGTTGTGCACTTTTCCTTTTAAACTTTTTCTTAAGGTTTAAATATGAGTCATTTTCATAGTTGAGATGCAACTCTCCTATCTCTATAGTTATGATTAGTGTTGATTCTTTTCCACTTGAGAGAGCTATTTGCATACTTGTTGATTTTAATCCAACTTGGAGCCCTTCTCAATAGTGATGCAAAGATCCATTTTTATATACTTGTGGGTGACTAGTTGAGTGCTCTCCTTAAAATGACAACTTGTTTTATCCATTTAAAATCAATCAAAACAAATCTCTTTTGTTATTTTTACCATGAACTACAAGGTTTTGATTCTTCATTTCACTTTGTGGGTACGTAGGCACGAGGCTCAGGAAGTCTTGTTAAACACAAAATCATTAAAAAAAATACTTTTTCTTCTCATCTCCACCATCTTTTGCAAGCAACATCTTTTAAGCCAAACATATATTTTCAAGAGGTTCTTATAGAGTAATATAGATATTTTTGGTGCTAATACCTTCTCATTGCATAACCAACCCCCTTACCCTTGTCTCTGTTTTTATTAGTTTTGTTTTAAAATTTCTTTGGATTTTGTTTGTTCTTTATTTTAATTTTAACAATACCAAATACTCTTTTTTTTTCTATTTTAAGCATAAAAATGCAAAATATTTCCTTTTCCCTTTTAAATACAAAAATAATAAGATTATTCAAAAACAATAAGAATAACAATTATGTATATATGACTTTATTTTATAAATTAAATTAGAGCTATAGCTCCACAAATTAAATTGGTTAGCTAGTGTCACGCCTTATCAATCAATAATTCAATTTAAAAAAAACTTAAAATCAATTCAAACGCTTCACATGCTTGCCCTTGGGCGTTGAGACACTTTTCCAAACAAACTTTACTTCGCCCCTGTGCATTGAGATCTTTTCACAAATAAAATCAATCAACACACATCATTTTTCTAGACGAAGTACGATACTTTGATTCCTCATTATATTTGAGGTTGCGTACGAACATATTTGTGACAATCTGGCGAGTACAATAATAAAAAAAATCTTTTTTTCCCCTTTATGATTAAATCTTTCTTTAAAATAATAAAATAATTTTCTTATAAATAAATAAACTAAAGCATTAAACAAGAAATAAGTAATTAGGAAAATATCCCTTAGATAAGTACAACTAACCCTTAGCTTTATAGGAGGTTCCCTGTTGAGGACAACAGAGGTGAGGGGAGCCTAACATCTTCCCTTCACTTAACTGACTTCTGAACCTGTATTCGGTTGTGATGACTGTATTATCCCTCCTTTAGGGTTTCATCATTATTTTCCTTATTCCTTAGGAATGAATAAAATATGGTGGCAACTCTGTGATTTTTCCCGCCGCGACACATGTTATACCTCATGTATTTGGTTGGTACGTCCATATTTATGGACAAAAGTGCTTATTACATTGATGTGGTTTAACTTAGATACTTTAATGACTTCGACCGCATTCAAGAGTACAATTGGGAGGCCGCTTTTTTTGTTTACATGTACTCAAACTTAGCTAAAGGTTGTCTTTGAAAGACCAAACATATGACAGCAAGTTGCACGCTGCTTACGATAATATATTTGGACCTTTACTATTATTGTATCATTCATAACATTTGTGATACATCATTACTAATATTTCATTTGTACCATTTTTGGCATGGATCTTTTAGTACTTTCCACGGGTTTCTAGGTAGTCATATGTTGATGATCACTATGAAGATCAGCCACATGCTTATGAATTTGTCCCCGCTCAAAGGGAACAAGGGGACCAAGTCATCCAAAGTGTTTCTTTATCATGCTACAACAGATGATATACGATACACACCATCTGATGATCACCGTCAAACACATCCCTAGGATCACATAACCTTATGTTCTAGATGGTTGGCTTATAGGACACGTCTGATGTATCCACATCTGACTGAGTAAGTCATGCGTTAGTTCGGGTATCTACTGGGCGTTCCAAGATGCCCCTCTGTTTCTGCTCCTCTCGCTATGATCCATAAAAATGTTGATGTGTTGTATGATGATTTTTATAATCATTTGGTACTAGAGGAAGCATAGAGTATGCTATCACCTCAACAATGGTGTAGCATATTCAGTTACATTTAATGGTATCTCAAAATGTCGCATTCTTATATGACACCAAATGCTCATGAAGATCCACCCAGGCTAGCTCATCAGGAGATATTAGTAAAGAAGCAGAATATGGTAGATCATGTCGTTGTTGTTTTACCTGCATGTTGTCGTATAAAGGTCGTTGGCCAAGCGAGTATAGAGAGAGGAGAATTTTCATAAGGAACTTATGGGAGGGTCTCTATATATTTCATTATATTTGAGGCACAAATGAGATTGCAGTAGAGGATTCAAAGATTGAATAAGTGGGTCAGATATACCCACTAGTATTTGAAATTATTTATATTATGGATTATGGATAGTATTATGATTTGTAATTTGTCATTTTGATAGTATTATGGATTTGAAATTAATTCTAATAATGACATTTTAATTTTATTACATCAGTGTATGGTTTAATTGATAAAAAAATTTATTATGATAGTATAATTATTATAAATGATCTATTACATCAGTATACTTATTACATCCGTGTATTTCTTAAATGTCAAATTTTATTTCCTAAAGATTGATTACAAAAGTATACATCCGTAACTTTATAGAGATGCATCATCAAACTAAATTATGACAAAATGAAAGTGTAGCTCACTTAAGAAATATTGTGGAGTATATGAGATGCATGCAGAAATATACATCCAAATTAATGAAGGACACTTTTTTTTTTACATGATGACTTTTCACCACTACAGGTCGAAAGAGCAACCCCTTTTATTATTAGGCAATAGGCAATAGGCAATAGACAATTTCTTTTCTCACCCTTATACTTTCTCACAAGCCCTTGGTGGAAACCCAAAATGTCCCCAGGTTTTAGAGATGCATATCCGAACGCATGCATTTTTCACAAAATTGAAAGCAAACGAGTGAGTCAACCCCTATTATACTTAATTTCGGAGATGCTTCTCTGGATACACCATACTTTTTATGAGATAGTGTGTTCACGGATACTTATATCCATAAAGTGCCTTGTTGTATGTTTTTTTTTAATTTAGTATGGGGTGTATTCTAATAGGCATGTCTAATTGTATCAACAATGCAACAAAATGTAAATACGAACAGTGTCTCTATTAAGAAAAAACAATCGGAAAATAGAAAAATGATTAAAATAAAAATATGAAAATACAACTAAAAATCAAATAAAATCAAATCAAGTGTCTACAAATTTTTTCAGTTTTTTCGAAAATATGAAAATAGAAAATAAATCAAATAAAATAGAAAACCAAGAAATTTATGGTTTTTAGGGTGGTTTCCCTTATTAAGCCCCTAAATATGTACTTAAATATAGGACTTTGATCCCTGATTTTTTCTTGACGAAATGGTACGATAAAATTTTGATTCGTAGTCGTTTTTTCAAAAAAACTGAGTTTTTTACACTAGGTCGCGTAAAGGGCAGAAACGCAAGAACGCAAGGGGCAGAATGCGAGGATATTATTCTTATGATTTTAATATTGGTTAAAACCGACATAGAATCCCCAAAAACGGCACCAATTTCAATGAAAAACATGTATCAAATGGGATCCGATTTTTTCGGAGATATGTCTCCGAACGAATTCACCCTAAAAAACTTTAGAGATAAATCTTCGAATCAATTTTTGACAAAAATTGGGTGACATTAATTTACAAAAGATTGAGTGATTTAAAATGCGTTCAGATATCCATCTTTTTTTTTTTTTTTAATTTTAAGGATGTGAGTCACACATCATAGGGTGAAAAAAAAATGGTCTATTATTATTTGTTGTCCAACTTACCCAACTTATTGTTTGTTGATCCATTGTCCTTAAATAGGCCCAATAGATTTATTGTATGATTAAAAGAAACATTATTCAATTTTTACAATGAATAACAAACCGCACATAATGTTATAATCATTGTATTAACTATAACAACATAAAATTTGATCTCTTAGTATACATGAGATAAAATAAAATGGATGTTTCCTAATTAATTAAGAGAGAAAATATAATGCTATAGACCACTAGCTAAGGTTCATACATTGATGAGTCATTAAATACTCTACTACATGGGACAACTCAAAATTGTGGTTTTAATCTATTCCCACAAAAGTTGGCAACTTTATAGTTTTCTTGAAGAATGTGCAAAGTCAAGTTTACCTTAATCCCAAACAAATCGTGCCTTAAAAGTCTCTGGTACTCATAAAATTTCATACTCCATTGTTCGAAGCTTAAATGAGTAATAACAATGAATGAAACATGTGTAATAGTAATAGTTGTGCTTATAATTTAAATTACTAGAAAGGAGGGACCAACTAGGGGTAAAAATCAATACAACAAAAAGAATTGGACCATATAATTTGCGGTAATCTTTTAATACACAAGTACATCGTGAAATACTCATTTTGTAGTTTAATTTTTTTAATGTATTTTTTAAATGATATATTTAACATTTTGAAGAGTTAATATATATATATATATATATATATATATATATATATATATATATATATATATATATATATATATATTAAAGTTAGAAAGGTTAAAACTCTTTGTCAATAAAAAGGTTATTTATGAAAGGTTTCATCCAAAAAAAAAAAAAAAAGAAAAAAAGTTGTTAAATGAAATTTGAAAGTGAAATTTGGCAGAAAATATGTTAGGGTTTGTCCCTTGGAATTTCTTGATATTGAGTCTTTGTTATTGGCATTATGGACCTATGAGATGATAGAAGAAAGTTTAACGAATGTGGTAATTTTAAGATTTGAATGTTGATGTATACAGTGCTTCAAATCCCCTTCCTTGATTCATCGACATTAATAAATTCTTAGGTGTTTCAAACAAAAGATGCAACTATTTTGTCATGGTTTAATGATGAGATGATCAATCTTACAAAGAAAGTCATTAGATTATTGAAAAACAAGAATGATAAGTTGATGTAGATTATGAGTCACACAGAGAAAAATAACGAGTAAAATAATGGAATATTTTCTTAACTTATCTTGAGCATTTGTGCTCTACTTGTGTTAGAATTATTGCATGTTCGAGTAACACACATTGTTGTTATTCTATTTTATTGTTAATTTAATTTAATAATATTAAATTAATGTTAGAGTTATTGAAGTGTAATCTAATTCAGTTAGCATTTCATTTAAGTTTCATTTAATTTTTATTTAAGTTTAATTTGGGATGCATTTAGTTTGATAGCTGAGTTTTAGTGTGCGTATAAATACTGAACTTCTATTTAGTTAGAGTAACAGTGTAACTGAATTTACACTCAATAGAAGTTAGTTACAATTTTCTCTATTCTCTCTCTTCCATCTTCATCATTTTCATATTCTTCCTTCTTATGCCCCAATAATTGATATCTAGAGTCCGGTTTGGATCCACAGGAAACATCAAGAGAAACACGAGTGAACATGAGGCATGTGTGATTGATTTCATTTCTTGAATTCACATTGAGTTTATGATCAGAATTAGAATATGATCACATTTCTTGATTTTGAGGGATTGAGAAACACAAGTGTTTGGTGAGATCTGAGTGAGTTCTTGCACAAGATCGAAGATGAATTGTAGAAACGCTTGCTTGAACGTAAAACTCCGGTCTTTGATGGAGAGAATTGAAATTGATGGATGATTCAGATGCGTGTGTTGTTTGGTGCTTAAGATGTTCTTGATCTCTTCAATGACGATTATGCAGCGGTTCCAGCAGTTGCAACTGAAGCACAAAGGAAAACATATAGAGAGACGAGGAAGAAGGATCAGAAAGTTTCGTTCTACATTCACCAGTGTATGGATGTGAATGTGTTTGAGAAGATAGTTGATTCGATAATTATGAAGGTTGTGTGGGACACACTAGTAAGGTGCTACTATGGTGATGCATTAGTGAAAAAGGTGAAGCTTCAGTCTCTACATAAGCAGTATTAGAATCCCAACATGAAGAACAATGAGAAGGTACCTGATTACATCTCCAAAGATATTCTGATTACAAGTGAGATGAAACCTTGTGGAGAGACTCTCTCTGAACAAGTAATCATTAAAAAGTTACTGAGATCACTTACTCCTCAGTTTGATAACATTGTTGTAGCAATTGAATATTCTAAGGATCTGAGCACCGTGAGAATTGAAGAACTGCAGAGCAGTCTAGAGGCAGAATAATTATGTTTGATTGAGATAACCTCTAAAAGAGAGGTAGAGCAAGCTCTGAAGGCATCTCATGGTAAGAAGAATCAAAAGCAGTCTTGGTCAGAGACTAAGAAGAGACATAATGGTGTTTATCAGAAGTCAGAAGCCTACAACTCTGATGAGAAGAAACATCAAAAGGGAAAGGAGAAATTTGACAAGAAGAATGTTCAATGTTACTGCTGTAAGATGTTTGGTCACTTTGCTGCTGAGTGTTGATCAAACAAGGAGAGGAAATCAAAAGAAGAAAACATAGCCAGAGGAGAATATGATGATGAACCTATTCTATTGATGGCTTTTGAATGTGATGGTGGATATCTGGTAGACTAGTGGAATACGGACACTGGCGTCTGAAATCACCTAACTGGAAACAAACAATGGATGATAAACTTTGACTCTAGAAAGAGGAAAAAGATCAGATGTGTTGATGATAAGTATCTGAATTTTCAAGAAATGGGAAATGTTAAGGTTAAAGCGAAGAATGGAAAAACTATTTTGATCAAGGATGTTTGGTATGTTCCTGGCATGAAAAGCAATTTGATGAGTATAGTTCAGCTAATTCAGAAAGGTTTCTCAGTTACTATAAAGGATAATATCTTGAAGTTGTATGATTCTAATCAGAATACAATTATGTAGTATGAATAGGGAAGCAACATAACATTCAAAGTGAATGTGGAAATAACAGACACTAAATGCCTTAGTACAGAAGGTGGCAGTGAGCTGTGACACAAGAGATTAGGGCATCTGGACTTCAGAAGTTTAAAGCATTTAATTTCTAGGAAGTTGGTAAATGGAATTCCTAAGATTGTGAAGCCTAAGAAGTCACGTGAGATATGCATGAAAGGCAAGTAACTAAGATTTCCATTTGCATCATAAGTAGCCGTAAGAGAAAAGTATGTTTTAGGAGTAGTACATTCTAATGTATGTGGACCATTTAAAGCACCTCACTTGGAGGAAATAAGTATTTTGTGTCTTTTGTAGATGAGTTCATAAGGATGACATGGGTATCACTCATCAAGTTTAAGCATAAGGTGTTTGCCGAGTTTCAAAAGTGCAAGGTGAAGGTTGAATCCAACTTCGGTATGGTGTTAACACCTGAGTTAACTTCTGAAGATATTTCAAAGTCTGAAAGAGGAATCTACCTCTGAAAGTGACTATGATGTTGAAGAAGAGATTGAAGGTGAATCTAACTCTGAAGGTGAATCTGATTCTGATCTAGATTTTGATGATCATTAAGACTCCAGTGGAAATCAAGCCTTTGAAGGTGTTCAAAGCTCTAAAGGTAGTCCAACATCTGATATTGTTCAAGCATTTACAGAATATATTGAACAAGTTCAGAGACCACAAAGAAGCAGACAAATGCCTAGAAGATTTTCAAAGTATGAAATGTTGCAAGATACTAAAATAGACTCTAAAGGGGAAGTCATTTAGTGTGCCATGTTGGTAGACTCTGAACAAGTGAATATTGAAGAAGCTCTCAAGAAGAAAGTATGGTTGAAGGCTATGAAAGAAGAACTTGAGGCTATAGAAAGAAACAAGACTTGGGAGTTGACTGAGCTTCCAAGGAACAAGAAAGCCATCAGCGTGAGATGGGTTTACAACGTGAAACTAAAGCCAGATGGATTAATTGGAAAACACAAAGTAAGGTTAGTAGCTAAAGGATTTATATAAAAATATGATTTATATTACTTTAAAGTGTTTACATCTTTAGCTAGACATGAAACAATCAGATTAGTGATTCCTTTAGCTACTAGTAGAAATTGGCCTCTGATGCATTTAGATGTGAAATCTACATTTCTGGATGGTCTTTTACAATAGTAAGTTTATGTTGCACAACCTCCTAGATTTGTGAAAATGAATAATGAAAGGATGGTGTACAATTTTCATAAAGCCTTGTATGGACTGAAACAAGCTCCTAAAGCCTGGAATTTAAAAATTGATTCATTTTTTAAGCTTCAAGGGTTCATAAAATTTTAGATGGAGTATGACGTTTATGTCCAGCATACATCTGATAGCAATATGATTCTGGTGTGTCTCTATGTTGATGACATATTGCTAACAAGAAGTTGTTCAAATGAAATAGCTAACATCAAGAAGGTGCTGATGAATGAGTTTTAGATGACTGATCTAGGAAATATGAAATATTTTCTAGGAATGAAGATTTTGTACTCTGATAAAGGTATAATCTTGCATCATCTAAAGTATGAACTTGAGCTTCTGAAGATATTTGAGCTAATGAGTTGCAAGTCTGAAATCACACCTATTGAAACATATCACAAGTTGGATTCTGATGTTGATAGTGATGATGTTGATGCTATGATTTTTAAACAGTTGGTAGCCTCATTGAGAAAACTCTATAATAGCATACCTAATATTTTTTATGCAGTTGGAATGGTAAGTACACTACAAGAAATATTGTCATTTCCCACATGATATTCACGTTAGTAAGTTTAAAATCACGTCACTAACCAAAATTTGCGACGTGGGCAGAGCACGTCAGAAAAGCAACTGTGGGAACTTTTTCCCACGTGAAATTCACGTCACTAATTAGCGATATGAAATTCACATCGCAAACAACCAAATTAATTAGAAATGTTCCCACGTGATATTCGCGTCACTAATTAATGACGTGAATTTCACGTCGCAAATCGCCTTTATGATATAGCCTGAAAAGCGTGCAGGGTGTCAGTTTGGAAATGTTCCCACGTGATTTCCACGTCACAAAACTCAAACCTGTTTTAAATTTAGTGACGTGAATTTCACTTCACTGTTGTATTTAATAGTACAAAAATTAATAAATATTAATGAATAAAACAAATTAATAAATACTAAAATATAAAAGTTAAAATTATTTTCGATTAAAAAATCAAATTTTTTAATAAATATAATTATTAAAAGATATAAAATATTTAGCCACATGATGTTCATGTCACAAACATAAAAAATAATAAAAAATTGTCATGTGATATTCACGTCACAAACATAAATAATAATAAAACAAAAGTTATTCATCGTCACTACTAAATATAACTTCTTCATCTTCTTCATCATCTTGGATAGAATAATTCGACTGTAAGGCAAAAAATTGTCGCATTTGTGCATCCATTTCGGATTGCCTCTTCCTTATTTCCTCCATTTCAGCATTTTTTCTATTCCTCATTTCCTCCATTTCGGCCTTTAGCGCCGCCTCACGTGCCTCTGCCTCTCGTCTCACCTCAGTAGAGCTAACTCTATCACTGTTGTCAATATTTTTGGTGTCAATTCTGTCGGAAGATATCCTCCTTCCCTATCTTCGAGTCTTTGAAATAAAGTTCGGTCCCATTTTCTGTAATCGTCAGTCAAAGGCCTAAGACCAAAAAAACACACATTGACTCCCTTCCCGCCTACTGTTAAACTCCAAATATAAAGATCCACGCGTGGATCACGCGGTGCATTCCCAATCGGAATATACTGAAGATTTTTAGCTAGATGTTGGGCAAGAATTAAGAAAGGTCTGATACAACTCCTACACAGACATAAAAAAAATTAAATTAAATATAGTTTAAAGAATTTAGTTATATATAATAATGAAATATAAACAAGTTACACAGGTTGATTTAGAACGGCCGTCAACAAACTCCCCTGATTTTTTGGTTCGAGCCTTCACAAATAGCTCATTAATCCGTGGCTTCCTCCCTAAATCCTTCTTCTAATTAAAATAATTAAGTTTAATTAAATATGTATATAATAATACAAAATAGAACTTTAAAAAATAGTTATAATTATCATTCGTCGCCGATATTAGCTGATAATGATACTTCCAACTATACTAAGGCAGCCACCTGCTTCAGATGCCCTCATCTTTTTTGCATGTTCATATCTTCTCTGAAAATCTTATGTTTTCCACCACTCAATAAGTTTCACAAATATTTCCTCGCCTGTCCAGTTAGAACGAGTTTGATCCCTTTCCCAATGTTGTCTAGCATTCTTAAGCATGTCAGATAGTCAGTTATATACGTTACTTCTAAAATAAATTAATCTTGACCTCGTCAAATTTTTGTCATGTACACCTTTCCTGCAAGTTGTATGACATTCAAATAAAATATTAGATATTTATATAACAAAAATAATCATAAAATAACATAACTTTAATAAAAATACAATTTACCTTAAATTTATCAAACCATATATCTTTCTCAGTATCTGGGAGCTCTCCAAAAGACTTAATGAGTTTTGTATACATCAATTGAATAACCCAGTTTACAGCTTTTACAGCAGACCGACATGGATCAAAACTACAACAATAATTTGAATAAGTATTAAACATAAAATGACAATATATATTTAAATAGATATTATAAATTAAAAACTTACCCCGATCCCTCGGGCCTAATAAGATGTCGTCCTTCAACCACCAAAATCTCCCTTGTAACAGGATTTGTCTGCTCCTCGTGAACTTCATCATCCTCTTGAATAGGGTCATCATGCTCCTGATGCACAGGTATATGTGTGGGGCGTGGAATGCAGGAACCAGATCCCCCAGGCTGGTGCGCGAAGGAAGTCTGTTGAGGAAAACTAGATCCCCCAGGCTGCTGTGTGAAGGAATACTGCTGAGGAAAACCAGATCCCCCAGGTTGTTGCGTGAAGGAAGACGATACCTGAGGAAAACTAGATCCCTCAAGCTGTTGTATGAAGGATCCCCAAAATGGACTGATAAAAGATGGATTCCCGGATGGAACCGTATGGGAGGAGGAGAGTAATGTTGTAAATGGCTGTGAAGTGTCTATAGGCATTAGATCTGCATGAGTCTGTGGGCGAGAATCATGCATGGGCGAGGGAGGTACCTCGCCCACCCTAGCTCTCGAACGGGGCTGGGTCTTTTTAGCCTTACCCTTGTCAATTCAGGGTGGCATTCTATCTATTTTGAAAGAGTTATCAATAAATAAATCAACATTATTATCAACACAATATACACACACTGCGTAAAAATCATTTGCATTCATATAAAACTAATATGACATTAATAAAAACTGTTCGAACACATATAAAAACTATATATTCAAACTCTTCATGCTCTTCATCCATATTGTTTTCATCATCTGATCCCATAATATCCTCAGTTCCAAACTCTTCATGCTTTTCATCCACATTATTATCTACCAATAACACAGATGCATCAATTTGATGACCCTCGGTCAATGTATCACACAAATTTGTAATTTCTTCAACTTCAACCACATCATTAATTTGAGAAATTCCATCGTCTTGGTAAGAAACATCTTCCAATAGATCGCCAATTTCAATATGAACCAATGGTTTTGTTTTGATTACAACACATCATCCACGTTTACATGGCTAAATTGAAGGTTAAGGAACATAATAAACTTGCTTAACTATATGTGACATTATGAAAGGGTCATACTTTTTGTACCTTTTGTCCATTCAAATCTCAATAGTGTTATATTTCCTATCTATTTTTGTTCCCCTGGCAGATGGATCATACCAATCACAATAAAATAAGACAAACTTATTTTTCGAGTCTAAGTAATTGTATGTCAACTCGTAAATATGCATAAAAACGCCATAAAAGTCGTCTTCACTACCATTTGTAACTCCTTTAACAAATACACTGCTATTTATGGTTTTTTTCCTTCTGTCCAAGCCTGGGTGTGAAATTTATAATTGTTCACAAAGTATATGTGTCATCCAATTTCTCTTTGAACAGGGCATCTAGACAAGTTTCTCAAATGGAGTATTTCTTGAGTCGGTGCAACATTTCATGACAATTGCTCCTTGAAACATCCTGGAAAAGATGCATATTATGACCGGTAGTTGCTTGTTCACCGGTGCTTTGAAAATAGGAGGCATTAAATGCCCTATAAAGAAACATACTATTATTTAGAATGTAATAGGTAGTTAGGGGTATACTTACTCAAGATATGGCCTAACTTCAACGCAGTTAATTAAGACATGAACATGTGTAGATTGCAATTCTTTTTGGATTAGCCAACACACATTCTCCTTTTAAGAGGGACGAATGGGAAGACCAAAGAATTACAAGGTAAACTAACTTCTTTTGTTAACATCAAATTCATTCCTTATGATTCTTGGAGTTTACATCAAATGATTGAAATAATGACTGCAAAAATGTGATGTTTCCCGATGCAAGTAATGTGCACATATTGATCCTTCAACTTTAGCTTTATTTTTCAATGATCACTTTGAATCACCCATGAATATTTCAAAGGGATACATCCACCTGTATTGAATGGGGCCACCAAGATAGGCTTCATATTCAAGATACACAAGTAGATGTGCCATAGAGTCGAAAAAACTAGGTGGAAAAACTCGTTCCAACTTGCATAGAATAACTGGAATATTTTTGTCCAACTTAATGATCCTATCAACTCTTAAAGTTGACGCACAAATATCTCTGAAAAAATTGACTTATTTCAGTTAGTGAATTGAGAAAATGGTTGGGTAGTGAACTGAATGCAATTGGAAGCAATCGTTCCATGAAAACATGGAAATCATGACTTTTCATTCCATGCAACTTCCCAGTTTTGGCGTCAGCACACCTTGCTAAATTTGAAGCATAACCATCGGGCATTCTCAATTCATTTAACCATCGACAAACCGCTTTAGCTTCTTGGGAAGTTAGACTGTAATACACCTTGGGCTTTAATAATTTTCCATTAGACTGAGTCTTCAAGTCCAAGTCTTTTCTATCACACAGAATTTCCATGTCCCTTTAAGCCTTCTCATTATCTTTTGTTTTTCCTTGAGCACCCATCACTGTGTTAAATACATTATCAAAAAAATTCTTCCCAATATGCATAATATCAAGATTATGTCGCAACAAATTATCTTTCTAATATGGGAGGTCCCAAAATATACTTCTTTTTATCCAATTGTGTTTGACCCCAAATCTTTAAATTCTGCATGCTTCACCATAATATGGGAATTTTGGCAGTTCAAAAACTTGATTTAATATTTCCTCTGGTGACAATCAAAGGGGAGGCAAATCTTTACTCGTACATCTTTTTTGAAATCAATCTTGTTTCTTCTAAAGACATGGTCTCGTGGTAGTAATTTGCGGTGACATTCAAACAACGAACTTTTCCCCCCAAATTCCAAAGTAAAAGCCTTTGTAAAGTCCATGCAATGTGAACATCCCATTTTGTCGTGCGTACCCCAACCAGATAACATTCCATACGCGAGAAAGTCATTAATAGTCCACATCAAGGCAGCTCGCAAAGTAAACTTTTGTTTGCGAGATATATCATAAGTCAATTCTCCAATCCACAACATTTTTAAATCATCTATTAAAGGTTGTAAATACACATCAATTCCGGCTTTAGGACTTGACGGTCCTGGAATGAGGCAAGTCAAAAACATGTATGGTTTTGTCATACACATCTCTTGAGGGAGGTTGTAAGGGATTACGATAACTGGCCAACAGGAATATGCAATTTCAGACGCTTGTACATATGGAGTAAAACCATCAAAACATAATTCAAGCCTGACATTTCTAAGTTATGCAGCAAAATCAGAATGTACCCTATATAAATGCTTCCATGCCTCACCATCAGATGGATGTCGCATAATTCCTGAACTTGTTTTGTTTGTATGATGCCATGTCATTTGACTTGCATTGTGCATTAAAGCAAACAATCTTATTAACCTTGGTATTATCAGCAAATAAAATGTGGACTTCACTGCTACACGTTTTTGTTTACGGTTAATGGCTTTACTACGACCTTTATATCTCCGAATCTTACAGAACTTACATTCCTCTAGTACCCCATCATTAGTATCAAACTCATTGTCATAAAACAACATGCATCCATTTATGCAACAATCAATCTTTCGTACTTCTAAACCTAACTTCGACAACAACCTCTTTGCATCATAATAACTTGTAGGCAAGTTGTCGTTCGTAGGAGTCGCATCCAATATCATTTTTGCAAAGTATTTCAACCACTGATCAGAAACATTCTAATTTGACTTTGCGACCAATAATCTCACACACATTGATGATTTTGAATCTGTCAACCCCTCAAACAACAGCGTATTTATTTCTTTCAACAATTGGTAAAATCTTTGTGCTTCCTCATTCAACAACTCTTCCCCATCAAAATCTTGAGGTTCATCATATGTCACATTTACTCCAAAGGCATTTCCAACCATATCATCGATCATATAAATTGTTCCTCAAATTCCATATGTGATCGGCTGCTTGATTTGCGTGTATTAGTTGTCTCTGCATGTACGTTACTCGACAATTGTTCTCCATTATATGTCCAAACCCAATAATTTTTAATGAAATCCCTCCTCTTCAAATGGCATTCTACTTCCTCTAGGTCACTAATTATAGGTCTACATTCACATTTAAGACAAGGACATCTTACTCCTCCTTCACTTCGACAACATTCTTGAGCAAATGTCTATGTAATAAATCTTTTAACTCCTTCCTCAAAATTTGGTGTAAGTCCACGTCTGCCTGGTAACGTTCTATCGTACATTCAACTACGATAGTAACGAAAATATTCTATACTACACATTTGTATTATCATTATATATCATTTTAATTAAAAATGTGATTTTAATATATGCAAAATAATATAATTCTTTTCACATTGTTTTAAACATGACTATATTTCTTACTATATCAAATTGTACGTTTCATAAATACATATTATACATTTTATAACTATACTTAACATATATATATATATATATATATATATATATATATATATATATATATATATATATATATATATATATATATATATATATATATATATATATATATATATATATATATATATATATATATATATATATATATATATATATATATATATATATATATATATATATATATATATATATATATATATATATATATATATATATATATATATATATATATATATATATATATATATATATATATACTTACTTAAATAAAAATATTACTTCAAATTTTAACCTAATATAAATAAAAATACTCTACATTTTATAACATTGTTTTAAAAATATTTCTTTACTATAAAAATATAAATACAAATATTACAATTCTATTTTTAATAAATCTACATAACATATTTTAAATAGAAAATTTAGTTATACATTTTAACCTAATAAAAATAAACTTAATATTAATTATTTTCAAATTAATATTTTTTCTATTTGTTTTAAGATTTCAGTTTTAGAAAAGTTATTTTACAAATTATGTTTGTTTTAAATTCTATTTTTTCGATTTATTTTATAATTTTGTTTTTTAATAAATCTACATAACATATTAGTATAACTTTTTTATCTAGTTATATACTTTTTTTACAAGTAATTTTTTCTGAAAAGTACTTTTTAATAAAAATACTTCTATTTAATAATTGAGTTTAATAAAAATATTTTTTTTTAAAATTAATTTTACAATTCTGTTTAATAAAAATACTTTTTTAAAATTTTTTTTTTCTAATTTTTTTTATAATTTCTGTTTATAAACAACAAAAGTATAACCTATAAAATTATATTTTCTGTTTTTAAAATATATAAATTATAACTTAATATATATAACTTATTAAATATAACCTTTAAAATATTTTAAATATAAATTATAAATTATGTTTTTTTTATCAATTCTGTTTTTAAAATATAAAAAATAACTTATGAAATATAGAAAATAGAAAATATAACTTATAAAATATAATATATATTCTGTTTTTAATAAAAATAACATATTTTGAAAGAAAAAAAATCTGTTTTTATATAACAGCAACAACCAAATAAATAATCTTATAAAACCTAAATAATTTCATATATAATCAATATATTCTATTTTTACACAATAACATCCAAACAACTTCCATATACAATTTTATTCATACAAACCTGAAAAATAAATAATTCAAATTACAAAAATACCTTAACGAAGCAACAACAAAGTTTGTATCTTGAATCTTGATGATCTCCTCTTGAATCTTCCAAATATTTTTCTTTTAAAAATTAACTTTAAGAGTTTAAAATTAGAAAATATTAAAATAAAATGTAAAATGAAAATAAAAATAAAAAGAATAGAAAATAAGGAGGAAGACATGAATCATACCTTTGATTGAAAATGAAAAGCTAGTGTTAAAATGGTATAGTGTGGAGGAAATGATGAGCTTCAAGAGAGAAAGCAGAAACGAAACTAGAAGAAAAGAAGAACAACGAAATGAAATGGTGAGTTCTGGATATTAGGGATAATATATAGTGAACTTTGTGACGTGGTTAACACATGGGAAAGAAGCCACGTGATTTCCACGTCGGAACATATTTTAGGTAATAAATATTTTAATGTTACAGTCTCAACTGTAATAAAATTAGGCAGGCCAAAATAAATATACTAATACTAGGGACATGGGAATCACGTCAGAAATTCGTCACTGGAATCCCACGTCGGAACACTTGTAATAAATAAGTCTCAGATCAGAACAAAATAAATATGTCTCAACGGTAATAAAATTTGTCAGTCCAAAATAAATTAATAGAAGATAGCGACGTGGGAATCACGTTGGAACATACTCACGTGTATTCCACGTCGAAAAATCTGCAATAGTAAAAGTCCTTGGTCAGAACCATCATTTCATAGACAAAGATGTTTCCCACTCTTTTTTTTTTAATTTCATTTTTCCACGTGGATACCACGCCACGAATGAAATTCTGAAGAATAAAAATTCAAACTTCCTCCCCACGTGAAACCCAATACTTTGATTTTTAAGTTTTAATTTTTGTGTTGCGACGTGGGATTCATGTCACAATTTTATAAAAAAACCTGCATCCACCATTTGCAAACCTGAAGCTCATTTGTTTATTAATAAAATAATTTAGTGACGTGATATACACGTCGCAATCTCCATTATTTCCCACATGAATATCACGTCACTAAATCACATAGGAAATTCCATGTTTTCTTGTAGTGGTAGGTTTATGAACAAACCAAATTGGTCACATTACCAAAATTCTATCAGGATATTGAGGTATATTATGGGGACTCTGAGGTATGGTGTTTTGTTTCCCTCTGATGCTAAATATGATTTAGAGCTGATGTGTTATTCAGACTTTGATTGTTATGGAGATTGAGTTAACATAAGAAGTACTTCTGAATATTTCTTCAAGTAACTGGGAGGTCCTATTTCTTAATTCTCCAAAAGCAACCAATTATAGCATTATCAACCTGTGAAGTTGAGTACATTGCAGGTGTTCTGACTTCCCATCACGCTGTGTGGATTCTGAACTTGTTGCGGGATCTGAAGATCAAGGTGAGCAAGCTTGTGAAGTTGATGATTCACAACAAATCAGCTATAATCCAAGCCGAGAATCCAGTTATGCATAGAAGAAGCAAGCATATTGATACGAATTTCTGTTTTTTGAGAAACCAGGTTCATAATGGAGTGCTTGAAATTGTGCATTGTAGCACTCAAAAGTAGTTGGCAGATGTGTTGACCAAAACAATCAAGACTGAACACTTTATCCACTTGAGGGATGAAATTGGTATTCTTGATTATTGTTCTGAATGTGGATTAAGGGATGGTATTGAAGTATAATCCAATTGAGTTAGCATTTCTTTTAAGTGTCATTTAAGTTTAATTTGAGATGCATTTAGTTTGATAGCTGAATTTTAGTGTGTGTGTGTATAAATACTGAACTTCTATTCAATTAGAGTAACAGTGTAACAAAATTTTTATTCAGTAGAAATTAGTTACAATTTTCTCTCTTCTTTCTCTTCCATCTTGTGCACTAACAAGAGTGACACACATTGTTGTTATTCTATTACTCACACTACTCACATTTATTATATTCTCAACACTCTCCCTCAAGAGTGAGTCTACAATGCTCCCCCTCAAGTGAAAACTCTTTTTACCTCCACAAACTCTTGTATCGCTTGGAACGTTTCTTCTTACTCACCACCTTTGTGGCACCGTTAACACTCTTCAATAGAACGCTTCTTACTCATTATCCTTGTGATGTTGTTGACTTTCAATACAAATATTTAATTTTGTGCCTTTGAGCCTCGTACATTTTCGGACGTTAACCCTGGTTATGGACCGAATAGAAAAAGATTCATGCCCCCGAATTTTGAAAACTTAAAGTTTTTAGTTAGGTTAATGAATTAATTTAGTTCTCTCGAAGAATGTGAAAACTAAGCTTACCTTAATCCCAAAAAACCGTGCCTTAAAAAGGATTGGACCCAGAAAATAATGCATTGTGCAAACCAATTCCCCTATAATTTCTCATTTCAATAAAATTTGAAAGAGGCAAGCATGTAGTTATAGTTGTGTTTAATTTAGAAAGAAAGGGACCAACTAGAGGGAAAAAATCAATAGAACAAAAAGGATTGGACCACATAACGTAGTGTAGTCTTTTAATACACGTGTATTCATACAAACTATAAGGATATAAGGTTTCTGTTGTTTCTGTTAAAACCATGTACTACATGGGCACATGCTCTGTTGTCATAACAAGGAGGTAATTTATTTCTTAGTTTATGGCTGTTTTTGTGCATCTTGACACACCTTTTATTCGTATTAAAAGTTAATTTATACCATATTTAAAGTATCTCAAGAAGATTTTTTTTTTAAGTAACATGCATTAGGATTAATATTTTAAGTGTTTTTATTAAACAACGTTATATTCTTTTTAAATTTTAGCAACATATCAAATGGTTTCGGATTTATCAACTAATTAGACTCAAGTTGTTAACAAATTTCACTTAAGGTGAATCGTTTAGAACAATTTAAACTTGAATTCGGACGGAAATAATTTAGAAAATTTCCTACCTCACCTTTTGGGGTTTTTAAGCACTATGTGCGTTTTTAAAAATGCCTCCTTATTTTAAAATATGTATCTTCGGACGCACTTTTTTTTTACTCAACGTTGATTTTTTTCGGAGTTATATCTACCGAAGATTTCCATTTATACAGCTCCGAACAAATTAGAATACTTACGCGCCAGAATCTCTTCTTCTCCCTCATTCTTCATTTTTCTTCTCATTCTTAAAATCTCTCTCCAAACTCTCTCAACTCAAAAAATCTTTTTCCACCAAACTTCATTATTTTCAATCAAATTCGACAAGGAGCGTTCATTTCAACAATCAAGAAACACCAACACATTCAAAGCTTTATATACTCAATAAATTTTTTAGTTTCCGAGTTATTTTTGAGTATTTCCCGTAAACGAGTTAGAATATAGTTTTAGGGATAGAAATTCTTAGATAGTTTTAGAAATATAGTTTAGAGACAATGTAGGTATTATTTGTTGGCTGAAACGGACGACCAGGGCTTCAAAAATCACATTTTCATGGGTAGGGGACGCTATTGTCGTAACCTTTCAGTTACAGGTTGTTCCGGATCTACATCTACAGAACAATTTAGCGTTAGGGCGCTTTGTAACACCCCGTTCCCAAAATAAAATAAAACAATCAAATAAAACACATATCAGAGTTTCTCTCCCAAACGGGATGCCACAACACACATCAAAATTTTCACAAATAATTTAACTGAATTTTTCAATAAAATTGCAGCGGAAAAAGATATGGTCTGCCATAACACAAAATATCATATACATACATCATCCATATTCATCATCATCATCATCATATATACAATAACGGCCATCTGCCTCAAAATACATAACATCATCACTGATCAACATCAAACATCTCACAAAATATCAGATACGCCACAGGGCACACATATCAAAAATATACAATAATACTCTCAAAAACGCCCCGGTGTTACGTATCAGAGCAAACCTACGACGACGCCACAATCCAAGCTAGCTAAACACCTGGGTTTGTACTTCCGAAGAAGCACATGCCACAACAACAGCAAAGGGGTGAGAATCACGATCAAATAATAATGGTATAATGGTACATGAAATAAAAGGCAGAAATCAATGATAATACTATTTCATATACATATCATCCGGACTCACGGTCCCCACCATCAACCACAACACACAATCACACAACAATGCACTCATACAACTCTTAACATGCGGTACCGACTCACAATCACGATGGGCAACTGGCCATCAACCCTCCACACAGGAGCACATATCGACGATGGGCACTTGGCCATCAACCCTCCACTCAGGGAGCACACCACACTGATGGGCAACTGGCCATCAACCCTCCACAATGGGAGCACCACAACAATACCGATGGACACCTGGCCATCACCCTCCACAACGGGAGCACCTCATCAATATCGATGGACACATGGCCATCACCCTCCTCACTGGGAGCACACCAACAATACCGATCCTATAGATCCACCCCTCACACAGTATATATATACACGACGCACAAGGCGTACCGATCCCACGGATCCATCCCTATCACAAAATACATACATAACAAGCACACACAGTGCGTCGATCCCACGGATCCATTCACCACACAACTTATCACATACAATGCACACAGGGCATGTCGGTCCTACTGACCCAAATACATCACATAACAGCACACAAATGTAACGCATAATAAGCGTACCGATCCTCACATCTCACACACAGCACACACACGGTGCACACGACCCCACTGGTCCATCGCATCATAATATACATACATACACAAGCACACAGAGTGCATCGATCCTACTGATCCAATCACCACACAACAACACGTCAATACAATGCTCACAAGGCATATTCGATCCTACTGATCACAATCTCCACACAACAGCGTACAAACGCAACACATATAAAGTGTATCGATCCTACGGATCCACTCACCACAACACATCACTACAACATATCACACATTATGCATATAAGGCATATCGATCCCACTGATCCAATCATCACACAACAACATATAATCACAACACATATAAAGTGTATCGATCCTACTGATCATAATTTATCATGTATCAAAGATATCTCATTCATCAACACAGCACTCACGGTGCACACGATCCTACTGATCCATCAACGTACAACACACAGTCACAACGGACACAAGGCGTACCCGATCCTACTGATCTACGATCATACAACTTATAGCACACACATATAATTATACCACATAATCCACCGATCACGTCGAATGCGTTAAACGCCGGCCACATAGCCCTCTAACACCCAACATACACCCATCACCCATAAATCATCACGGTACTTCAGACTGGCCATGTTCAGCAATCACAGCTGCACACAGTTCTAGGGAAAACAAAGTTCTGCTATGCTCGCCACCTATCACCTGAATCTCATACAACCACATCTCAAGAGTTTCTTACAATATCACATACACTCATAACGTATATCAGGTCACTTATTCGGTTATACAATTACCACGAGAATCACACTCCCGTATCACACGTATTCATTTCTAATCGAAGGATACATAGTCACTTTAGGCATCACAACGTACTTCAGTTCAATCGTTCATATCAACGAATATTCAAGCATACGCTCCCTACATCACCTTCATGCTCTCAACCGATCCACGATAACCACGTACTCGCTCACGACCAACAAGGGTCTAACCACGCGAGAAACGGAACAGCACAACATAAAAACCATAAAATATTGTCATGCTCGATGTCATTCGCCTGGCGAAGCCCCGCCGCGAACATTCGTTGGGACTCGCCCGGCGAAACCCCTAGCGAAGCCAAACATAACCAAAAGGCAGCATTCGCTGCCCAGTTCGCCTGGCGAAGGCTCGCCCCTATTCGCCCAGCGAATGCACGCGAATTCTGCAGAAAAACTGTTGTTCAGAAACAGCCCCACACTCCGATTTCGTCCGATTAAATCCCACGAAATCCTACACTATGCCAGTACAGTACTATCCCACAAGACTACACCGATTATCCTAGTTCATACTCGATAAATCCTCTGTTCTACTCAATTCTCCAACTTCCGTCATTAACTCCGAATTTACCGGAAACCCAAAATCATCAAACAACCATTCCATAGCACATGCAATGAACTCAAACACAATAATCACAATTACAAAAGAAATCAACAACATGCAACAACATAATTTCATCATTCATCTATGGGGTTTAGGGAATCCCCCGTTCTACCAATTTTTCATGCAATACCGAATTTAACCGATCAATTCCCCCCCCCCCCCCCCCCTTACCTCAAACTCGATGCTGATGTTGATGAAGCCTCTCAATCCACACAAAAATCCTACAGCCCAACATCCTCTTGCTCAAGCTTGCTCTTGCTTTGATTGTGTTCTTCTCCTTCGACCGTGTTTCCTCTTCTCATGCGTGTTCTCTTCTTCTCCTTTTTCCAATATTCCACCTTTACCCTCAATACCCCCAAAATTCACCTTATTCCCAATAATATATAATTTCCCATAATAATAATAATAATCCTCTTATTTCCTTTAATTCACAAAATCCACTTAATTTCCAAAATTCCATTTTATTATATTTTTCTCATATGTTAATATTAGTAATAATAATGATAATAATTAATAATAATATTACATTGCTATTAATTATCACATTTTTATCACTGCATACCAATATCATGAGTTCTTGATCCTCCAAGTCATTTCACCAAAACACACCCGTGAGTAAAATAACACTGAAACCAAAAATAATTAAAATGGGCGTTACACGCTTCCGTAGATGCAACTCCAGTACAAACCAACCATTGTAAATTCTGGGTGCTTTCGTAGATACATTTACGGAACTTGTTCCGAATTTGTATATCCGGAAGTAGAAAATGTTAATTTTATTTCTTTTTTGTTTTTTGATTTATTTGTATCTAATTTTTTTTCTTGGTTATTCTGTTGCAGACATTATGGTAGACAGAGACGATAGATTACGTCTTGCACAGGTTTCGCAACATGCATCTGTGAGACGCGAGCGTAGTCAGGCCATCGTTACCCAGACCGATACAGCCGAGACACAGCCTACTGGACAACCTTCTTCATCACATGTCCAATATAACACCCTTATTCTACCCCACAGATATTACGGTAAAATAACACGGATTTCAGAGTAAAATATTAACTTTCATTAAAAACCACAAAGGGCGTACATTTCTCAAGGTCAACAAAATTGGTCAATACTCCGTAACACACGGGTTTTCTCAAAATACATCAAAACATCATATACAACGGAACTCAAAACATAACTCAATGTTTTCCTCATAAGGGAACATCAGTAAAATAACCTAATGATATACAATCAACTCAAAGAATCCAACCCGGTGTTACATATCAGAGCAAGACCCTCTACATTAACCATAAGCCTAACGACTCTAAAACGTCACAATACTCCTCGACGGCGTCCACGACTAAACTTGCTCATATGCACGTTACCCACGTGGAGGTAACATTCAAACAGGCAGGGTGAGTAAGACAATTCATAATAATCAATGTATAACAATTAATGCATAAACGGCATATTACTCATAGTTATATTAAACACATTAATATTCTTCAATTATGCCTCAAAGGCCACAATGTCATAATTATACACAAAGGCTCATAAATGCAAATCTAACATAGACTCAATGCATGTGGTACCAATCATCACAGATCGATGGACACTAGGCCATCAACCCTCCATAGATCTCCATCAATAGGATCGGAGCACATCAAAATACTTCACATCCACACAGTGGGATTGAAGTCAAAGTAATCGAGGTCCTTAACCGAAGTCCGGATGCACATGAATGCATGATGCACACTTCACAATAATCCTCATAATAACAGCATATGGTGCATCATCATTCATCATATTCATCATTATTACACATCATATCTCATCATATTAATCATCATACAACATATCATCATAATTCATCATATTACTCATCATACAACATATCATCATAATTCATCATATTACTCATCATATAACATATCATCATAATTCATCATATTAATCATCGTACAACATATCATCATAATTCATCATCTTAACCATCATACTGCATATCATCATAATTCATCATATCAATTAATCTTACACATCATGTCATCATATAATCACGTATAAATCACATATTAGCTCATAATCATATTATCCCATATTATCCCATATCAATTCATAATACTACCTACATATCATCTCATATTAATTTATCAAATTATACTCACGATAATCCTCACACTATCGCCTATCAATCACATAAACTTCACAGTTCTACTCATGTTAATTCGTCATATCATCACATAGTATTCACATATTAATTCCTAATATCATCTCACATTGCCTCATATTAATTCATCATAATCACACTCGCGGTAATTCTCATACTAGCACTTATTACTCACGCAACCTCACAGTCATACTCATATTAATTCATCATATTATACTCATGGTAATTCTCATACTATCGCATATTAATCACATAAAATTCATAGTCCTACTCATGTTAATTCATCATATTATCACAGTTACCCTCATGGTAATTCATCAGGAAAATCGCAACAACAAAACATCAAGACATCACTGAACCAAAACATGATTCATTAATAGGACATATACACAATTGACTTCTCAAACATAATTAGATATAGAAATATTGGGTAAACAATTCCCTTATCTATACTATGTTATAGCTCTATTTATTAGCTTTCCAACGCTTCGAACGGGGGTCAAAACGGACTTACGGATCAAAAGTTAAGTCCAAAACAATTTCGACCAAAAACATGAACAGTCGTGACGAACAGAAAGACGCTGTTACGCTCCGGAACTGATTTTTACTCAATTATTCTTACGAATCACTCACTCAACGTGCCCAAAACATCACAAAAACATTCCTAAGATTATACGACAATAACAGCACAACTTCTATGGTTCATTAGGCTCATCTGACAACATTTGCAACGCCTAAAACACTATTTCCTGCAATTACTCTGAGTACTTCAGAGTTACTCACATATGAACATTCCTATTCCTACAGGGTCAAACATATCACAATCCAAAGTTTTGGCCACAAAGGCAAAAATCATTATTTCTCATCTCTACACTCAAAGGGTCAAGAATACTAACCACTAACCTCCAGGGTCTACCGTCAATTTCCTTACAATTGCTCCGAAGGCATCGTAATTTCAAATATCAAATATTCTATCCCATATGGGCAGACATATAACGATCTAAGGTTTTGGCCACAAAGGCCTAAGGTTTCCTTTCTCATATCAATATTCAGTGTTACATACCATTAACCATAACCTCAAAGCCTTATCACCAATTTCCCTATTTTCCCACAACCAACCCCAAATACCTTAAATCTTAAATCAACCATAAACACACCGAAAGGCATACATGGAAAATCATGAAATGTGATACTCCCCATACCTTAGTCGATTCGCAACTTTCACGATTAATCTTTGGGATCTTCTGCTTCCAGCCTTTCCTTCAGAGCTCTGGCCACGAACTTTCACGTTAAACACAAAAATGAAATCTGATTTCCTTTCAGAACTCAATTTTGTCTAACTTAGTCTTGGGCCTCACAAATTGGGCTTTTCCCATGACACCCTTACTAACTCTTCATAATGCCCAATTTACCCTTATTTCCCTTATATTCATTTTAATAATAATAATAATACTAATATTCTCATTAGTATACTATTAATTAAATAAATAGTCCAACATGCACATCTTCTCAATAATTCCCAAAACCACCGAAAACACCAAAAATACGAATATTCTCAATTAAATAAATTAATTAAAATATTCTGATTAAATTTGGGGTGTTACATCCAAGACACTCCCTCGACCTTGTATTCCACCCCATCATCGACTTCTTCATCCTAGAGGCATCGGGATTCAGCTGAGGGCTCATCACAGTCCCCGTCATCCCGCAGGCCTCGTCGGGATACTCATGTTCCTCATTCTGTCTATGATGTTGCTCTGGTGCCACCTCCAGAGGTTGATGACCCACCATTAGAGGATGCTGGTCACGACGATTATGATGAGCTTGAGGGTTTCCCAGAGGGTCCCTCTGATATGTCCCTGCTGACAGGGTATGCTGACCATACTGCCAGACATATCTGGGATGGAGAGGTAACATTACTTAGTTTGTTTCTTATTTTTTCATTGGAAATTTATAATTTGTACCATTGTTGATTACTAACATTGTTTCTTATTTATGGAAATTTTTCAGACTCGTGAGCCGCAGAAGTTCTACAACCATAGGCGAAAGATATTATCTTTGGAGCAGCCACATGAGGCTTGGTTCCAGGATGCCCTTTCCGCCTCTAGTTTAAAGGACCTTTGTGATATTGATTACACCTAGACGACTTCTCGATTAAATCTCTCTATGTTCCCAGAGAGATTCTTCCTTCCCCTAAATGATAGCCTTCAGAGATGCCTTTGTCTTCGGATGTCGCTGAGAGGCGGTGAAGTGCTTGGAGAACTGTCTCTTCATCTCTTTCCAGGAAGTGATGGATTCCGGCTCGAGGCTCTTGTACCACGCCACCGTGCTCTTCCTCAGGATCTTCGGAAAGAGCCTACATTTTATGGGTCCCCAGACGTTGCGATAGTCGAGCATTGCATCGATACTCTCTGGTCATCCGGGTCGGTCGTGCCATCGTAGGTCGTTAGGCTCGACGGTTTCTCCATCCTGACGGGGAGGCGAGTCTCCATGATGTCCCTGGACAACGGAGTACAGGGGGTCGTCCTCATCGCTCCTGATGGGTGATTGTGAGGGGGAAGGGTCGTACTGAGGGCTCCTGCCGCAGCATGGAGGGATCCTCGATCAATTCTTAGGTTTCCCCATCTGCTTTGCTTCTCTTGGAAAATGGGGAGTGTCGCTTCTTCCAGGGAGGGATGCAGTGCGCTTCTGGGTTGCTATAGGATGAGCCTCTCTAGTCGTGGGATATGTTCATGTTGTCGCGGCGAGGGGCTTCGAGATTCACCCCGTTGATGTCTCTGCGGGGGAGAAAGGGGACATGTTTTTTGGCGTCTCTGGTGTCGCTACTGCGAAAATCGGCGCCGGCTGACAGAAGAGTCGCCACCGTGCGTTATTTATCCCAACGGAGGGAAAGGAAACGCTCGAAGTAAACCTCGCAAAAAACGGGGAAAGGTATGGTCATCGCAACCATAGCCTGGGTTCGGGAGTCGGTTACGCAAGGGGAAGGTATTAGCACCCCTCACGTCCGTCGTACTCGACGGGATCCACGCTTGCTTGGGTTGTCTACTGGATGCAAAACAATCTATCTACGGCTGCTAAATCTAAACGGAAAGGAAATTGACTCGATAGAGCGTCGCACTCTATGCCTACGTATTCTCAAGAGAGAAAGTCAGAGTCGACGTAGTTCGGGACTACGGGGAAAATTGGCTCGCCAAGACCTCGCGTCTTGTGCCTACGTACTTCCACTGCACGGAAGATCAGAGCTTTACGTAGTTCAGACTAACTACGGCTAAACAAACATTCTCACACAACAGTGAGAAAAACAACTGGTTGCACAGGGTCGGGAACCTATGGTCAAAACTATGGTTTGGTCTCAAATGCACTCGGGCAAGAGAGAAAAAAGGGTTCAATTAGTCGTCAGCGGGAAAGTCTCGATCGCATAGCCGCGAGAGAACAAAAAGTCAGTTGTTAGTGTACTCGCTAGGATATCGCATCCTATGCCTACATATTCTCGTCTGGTACGAGAAATCAGAGCAGCTGTAGTTCGGCTACTTCGGGACCACAGCTCAAATCTCGTTTTATTAATCTCTGAAAAATGGTTACAATGAGTGGATACTGAAAATAAATCTCCTAGGAAACGCCATCCTATTCTATCTTAAAAAATTGAAAGAAAAATGGCCCCCTAACAAATGGGCTTCTGAATTATCCTAAAAAAGGAAAATAAACTCGGGAAATGTCCCTAAAAGAAAATGCACTTAAAAATATTAAATCGACACTTTAATATTTTTTCCTTTTTTCTTCTTTTCTTCTTTTCAATATTCTCTTTCTTTTTCACAATATTTTTCAATATATTTTTTCAAATATTTTTCTCCACATTTCTTCTCTTCTTTTCAACATATTTTTTCCTTTTCTTTCAACTATTTCTTCAAATATTCTTTTCTATTGTTTTTCACTTTCTTTTTCTTTCTCTATATTTTTCTATTTATTTTTCTTTTTCACAATTTCTAAACAAAAAAGAAAAATGGAAAATACAAAAAAGGGGAGGGGGTGTAATCTGGATTACAGGGGTTTAAGCAGAAAATAAAATAAAAACTGAATGGGTTGGGCCCAGCCCACAAAAATATCAGAAAAACAAAATGGGGAGGGTGCAGGCCAAAAACGGACGGTGTGTGGCCAAAAAAGCAAATGGGCTCAGCTAAGCCCAAGCCACGTGGTCCACATTTCTTCACAACAGACAAACCCTAATTCCCACACTGTTCACACACGCACCACAGGCGCCGTTTCCCTTTTCGTCTTCCCTGGAACCCTTCTGAAAAAACCTAACCTAGACTCCTTCTTCTCTCTTCTCCGCGCCGTCACCAACCTTCTCTTCTCGTCTCTCTCGTTCTCCATCCTTCCGTTCATCCCTTGCTTCAATTTTCCTTGAAATATCACTCTCCCAAATCAAACAACATAAACCTGTAGAAGCTTGTTCGAAGATAAATGGTTGGTGATTGATGAACTTCTGGGCAGTGGTTCTGAAAGCTTGTTCGAGTGTTGTTGCTGATGAAGAATCTTGCGTGTTCTGGAGATTGGAAGAAGACGAAGTTCTTGCGTGAAGATCCACGAGCCTGGATTTATGTTCTTGAAATGATGAACGGTGTGTGTTCTTGTTGGAGTTTCTGGAACTTTGGTGATGATTGCTGAGTTCTGGAAAACTCGCTTGAACGAGGTCTTGAAGTTCTTGGACGAACTTGTTGGTTGAAGATGAGGATTAAAGATCTTGGATGAAGGTAGCTGGTTGAGGTAGTTCCTGGAGAATTCATGATGAACACGATGGTGGAGCTTCGAAGGAACTTCTGGAAATTCTGGAAAATGCATGAAGGTCGATGATGAACCTTCATCGCTCCTGATGAATTTCTGGAGAGGACGGTGGTTGAATGATGATCGGTTGAAGGTGGAAGATGGAGGCAGGAGAGGAATGTAGGAGGTTTCTGGATATTTGGTGGGTTTCCGGTGAGGGGAAGAAGATGAAGGGGATGAATGTGGCCGGATTCTAGGGATGTAGGGGCTTCCGGCGATGGCGCGGTGGCCGCCGGCCATGCAGGCCGGCCGGAGGTGGCTTTCAGGCGGGAGGCTTGGTGGTTGCCACGTGGGGGAGAAGTGGTGTGGGAGGCTGCATGCCTGCCACCTGTTGGGTGGTGTGGCAGAGAGAGAGGGTCTGGGGAGACGCGTGGCGCGTGTGGGTGATGCAGGGTGGGCCCTCCCTTGGCTCAACACGTGGCGAGGGGTATTTAAAAGCTGAGAAAATCTGGCACCTTCTGGAAGCTTCTAGGACTCGCTGGAAAAAGCTGGAATGAATTGGACTTTACTGGACTATGCTGAATTGCAAACTGGGCTGCGAAAATGGAAATAAGGCCCAACGAAAATGCCATCAAAAAACACAAAAACTGCATTAACATGATTAAAAAAAGTGGATTAACACTAATTAACAAAAACCTAATTAATCTAATCAATTTTGAATTAAATCTAAAAAAAGAAAAGAACTCTATTAAATTTCTATTAATCCTATTTATTTAAAAGAGAATCTATGACTAATAAAAGAAAAACTATATTATCTATTAAAATTCTATAAAAGAAAATAAAAAAAAACCTATTTATTTCTATATCTAAAATTAAAACATTTAATTTTCTATTAACAAGAACTCATTTATTTAATAAGAAAAAAAACTATATTAAAAGATTAAAAAAGCTATTAAAACCATTTTAAAAACTATTTAAAATCTACAAAATCTATATTAATATCTAAAATGATTAAATTCTTATTAAACTAATTAAAAGAAAATCTAAACCAAAATAAAATCTATAATATTCTAAAAAAAGCTATATTATCCTAAAAAATCTGTTAAATCCTAAAAATGATTAAAATCTATTTAAAACCCTAAAAAAATGCCAATAAAATCCAGAAAAATCACCATAATTCCCGGAGGAACAAAAATAAGCACCGAACGACACAAAAATAATCGGTAAAAATAAACGGGCACCGAAATATCCCAAAAATCGATTCTACCTATTAAAACTGATTAAAAACACCCGAAACACGAGACGAGAGCTGTGATCCCAATAAAATCAAAACAGATGAAAATATGCAATGTATGCAATATGCAGATGCGAATGCGATTATGCGTCGAAACATCGAGCCAAATGCGAGACCCGGTTGGTCAAATTTTGGGGTGCAACAGCTGCCCCTATTCAAGCGGCTTCGACCTGAATGGGTGAAGAGCGCTCAGCCTTCAAACATTCAAGGTAGATGACGGTTGAATACAAATGGAACCCTGAAATTTGCCAACCGCAAGAATATACTGCAAAGCTGCTTGAGGAATAGCTTCCAATAGACTGAAGTTTGGTTGTCACGGCAGCAACTGGTCAATTTTCTGATAAATTTTCTTCTCCTTTTCAACACCTGTGTAACGCCACAAGTATTGAAATAATGCTTCGGAAAAGCAAACGACTTGATTCCCATCTCTCTCGTGGGATCAAATCTGGTCAAGTCACAGTTCACTGCAAACTTGAGGACAATTCTCCTGGGGGAATTCTGAATGGAACTGCTTGGCACCTATTCTGACGAAGGCGGCAGCTTCAGAAAAGCTTGATATATGTCAATCTTCGTTGTTGTTGTTGTTTTTGTTTCCTGATGCTGACGTAACAACCAAATGAAGAATCACTCCGCTGGGGAAGAGAAGCTTAACCACACAACTCTGCAGGTGAACAAATTCGAAATCCAATAGGTAACCATTCTGGTCTATGTTTCGACATGCGTATGCTTGATAATGATGCAATGTCCTATATGACATGTAAATGTTATACGCTCTGTTTGAAAATGCGATGCCCAGAAGACATGGAAATGTTATATGTTTGATAGATGCAATGACTATATATGCAAATGCTAATGCAAGCTCGAGCTGCCAGAGAACACCAGGTCTGAAAACCACTTGGCAAAATAAATGCCGAAGGTAATGCCAACTCTACTGGGGATGAACTGGAGTCACAGAATCGTCCCAGCAAAATAAATGCTGGAGACGGGAAACCAAATCCGCTGGGGATAACCGTTCTGCTGGAGAAATGAAAAGGCAACCCTGCTTGGCGACTTCACTGGGGAAAGAAAACAACTCTGCTCGGGGATGCTTCCTTCAAACCATTGGCAACTGATTGTACTCTGCGGGGACTGACCCAAACTGCGGTTGATCGTATGCGGCACACTGCTGGAAATGCCCCTTCTATCAAGGATATCAATCTTAATCTGCTGAAGATACTCCTGATCCTACTCTGATACGGGGTAAAAGACAATCCCGACTCTTCCGGGGACAATAAGCAACTTTCATCTGCTGAAGAGTAACAATTCTGATTTAACAACATCCACAAGGAATTCAAACATTACTCGGAGCACTGGTATCCGTCGAGCTTCGTATCGGGGAACATGACAACATGCGGGTCATTGGGAAATACTGTGTCAGATATCTTTAGGTTTTTTTTTGCTTTTCTGGTTTAGGATAAACATGGATTATGTACACAGTGAAAGATATAAGAAATACTAGACGAGAACTAGCATTCAAAGGTAGACTACCAGGCGAGAACTGATAGGAAAATTGATTATCGGACGAGAATTGATTTTGTGTTTTTGACCATCAGACGGGCTGACTGGATAACAGACTAAGAACAAGACAACCAGGCGAGAACTGGCTGAAAGTTGACGTGCACCAGGCGAGAACTGGTATAACACATAGGGTAAAACACACGAGAACTGATTACGCGATGACATGTACCAGGCGAGAACTGATACAACACTTGAAGAAACGGTGACCAAACGAGAATTGGTTACCAATAAACTGCACCAGGACGGGAACTGCTGCTTACAATAAACTGCACCAGGACGGGAACTGCTGCTTACAATAAACTGCACCAGGACGGGAACTGATGCTTACGAAAGGGTGGGCCAGACGAGAACTGGTTACCGATTTGCCAGGCGAGAACTGGACTTTGGAAACGACTGGTTACTGACACGCAACAGGTTTAAACTGCGGGATAATGATCCAACGACAGCAAGGCCTTTTTATTTGAAAGGTTCAGGTTTTTGATAAGGGTACTGACATGATTCCTCGATACTCAACTCCGGCTGGGGATAGACAGACTAGCTTGAACAACTTGCCCCAGTACACTCAACTGGGGATAGAAAGACTGGCGTGCACAACTTGCCCCAGTACAATTCAACTTGCCCCAATCTAACTCTTGGGAGTACTTGCTCTGAACAGCTTGCCTTGAGACGACTTCGAGAATATTTGCCCCGGTATCTGTACGACAACAGAATTCAATCTCCATTAGACACCTATCAACCCAGTTGATTTCAACATTCTCTGCGATGACTTGCCCCTGAATGAGCGTTCTAGCGACTTAACCCGCTCTGATTATCCACTGGAAGTATCTGCTTTCAAATCTCAACGCTCTGTATAGCTGCCCCTGATTGGCTCTCGAGAAGACTCACTTCTGATCAACTGCTTCTCAAATAAAATGCCCCCGATCAACTGGAGCTTCGGGACTTGTCCTCAGACCGACTGATTCCGAACCCCTGATTCATAGGTCTTCACAACACACACCATTCTGGCTCAGACTACTGAATTACTCAGCCCTGCTTGATTATTTCCTGTTGGAACTTCTTTCATGCCAACTACTAACCTGCAATTAAAATTGTCTGTCTACGAATGGTAATCTTAATGCAACGGTTATGCAGATTTTGAAAAAATTTTGAGCCGTCACTCATTTACATGCATATGATTGAGAGTGACGAATGAACCAAAGTTCAAACGTAGTGCTTACATGGTCAGTGAAAAATACAACAAGGATGTGACTAGCAAGTCAAGAAGGAGTCAGGTTACTCGACCTTATCGTAATGCGCTTCAAATTTACCCTACCTCAATTAGGTCTTTTAAGGGTTGTATCGTGGTCGGGTTCACGGTTCGTGAAACAAAGGATATTTGGCTCAAATTCTGATTTGTACCCACCCCTTCTACGTGATGTTCTCCGATCCTAAGGTTCAGTTAACCTGGCACAAGCGCTCGCCTCTTCGAGAAGTATGCTGAATGGTAGGAACCACAGTTAAGGAATTCACAAGCTTTTCTCCGGAATGATAGTTACTCCTTCTTCGCTTTCGGTGTCTGTGTACACGACTTTGTGATTTGCTGGGGAAAATTTTCTTTTTAATCCCTCTTTTTCATTCTTTTGGTTCCCTAACTTTTGCCTGGACTGACTCCTTTTGAGTTCTTTTCGATTTTTTTCCGATTTCTTTTGAAGTCCAGCGGGATGCCCTGATTTTTGCCTAAGTATTAGCTTTCTAGCTTTTCTTTCTTTTTACTTAGCGGGCTTTCTCTCTTCTTTCTTTTGGAACAAAGTCGTGTGACACTGGTTGTCTTGATTGCTCCGAAAGGATTGTAACTGTCTCACTCCTGATTGGTGAGATTTGACCTTTTTGAAGGTATAAACTGATTGGTCCTTGAAAGACAACACTCCTCTGTAAGACTTGAATGCTCGGTCAAGCTAACTGACAACTACCCCGCCCCGGGTTAAGATGTGAGGGTTAAAAAGTCCGAAAAAACTTCTACTTCCTGGCTCGAAGTGGTTAACAAGGGACTAACTCCTTATATCTCCAGTGTTTGGGGAATTTGAAACAATGCCTTGTACGTCATCGGTACGGTCTTATCTGAAAGCATACGATCATCAGTTATGAGTTTAGTTTCGTCATCCTCCCTCCTAACTTTGCTAGTCACAGCGAAAAAGTGGAGTGAAATAAATGCAAGTGTCAGTGCAATGCAATAGATGAGTGACAACGACATAACTAATTCAGAAAAATGCATAATCACTTTATTATTATCACCATTCAAAACATACAATGTTTAAAAGCAAGTAGTAACTAACAGAAAGAGAAACTACAAATGCAAAATGGTAAAAAGTCCGAGGACTGCCAATGCTGAGGCGCCCGCCTGTCTGAACCACTGGCTTCTGCTGGGGAATGCCTTCCGAATCTACGAGCTTAGACAGCTGAGGGGTTGGGATGAACAAACAGAAACCCTTCTCGAAAGGAAATGCGATCCTGATCAATCAACTGCTGTACCTTCGCCTGAAATGCTTTACAATCTTCCGTCGAATGCCCCGGAGAGCCACCATGATAACCACACTGAACGTGGGGATTATACCCAGGAGGGTAAGGTTCTGGAACTGGCTTAAGAGCTTTCGGCTCCGTCAAAGACTTCTGAATCAAAGATGGTAGCAACTGGCTATACGGCATCGGCACTGGGTGAAAAGGAGCATTCCTTCGTTCCAAGTTGCTACGAGGTCGGTTCTGATTCTGACGCTGATTCTGGTAACCTCGGCCACGAGTTTGCTGCTTTGTAATGGAAGCGACATAAGATTCCCGATGGGGTGCCCCAGGCACGGCTGTCTGTCCAGAATAACGAGACACAGAAGATACTGACCGCTGAGAAGACGGAGAACCATCAGATTTCACCGATTCGACTTGAGGATATCCAACATCTGTCAGGACCGCATTGATCATAGCTTCATCTTCCGATTGAGAGCTACAGAGAGATTCAGTTTCACTGGCCTGACCTTTTGAAACATTCGGGATTCTTCCAGTCTTTACGCCATACTCGATGTGCTCTCCCGTCCTTACCAACTCAGAGAAATTTGGTGCGGCTACAAGCATTCTTTCGAAGTACGGGCTCTGCAAGGAATTTACGAACATGCTTTTCAGCTCTTGGTCTAGGAGCGGTGGTTGCACTCTACTAGCAAATTCTCTCCATCTCTGAACATACTTTCTGAAAGATTCATTGTTCCCTTGAGACAATTCTTGCAGCTGCATGCGAATAGGAGCTTCATCAAGATTATAGTCGTACTGCTTCAGAAAGGCATTGGCTAAATCCATCCATGATCGGATCTGATCACGCTCTAACTGCATATACCAACTCAGAGGTGCCCCAGTCAGACTATCTTGAAAGCAATGAATCATCAGCTTGTCATTGTGCACAAATGAAGTCATTCTTCGGCAGAACATCACCAAATGTTGCTTCGGGCAACTATCTCCTTTGTACCTTTCAAACCTCGGCCTTCTGAACTTCGGAGGTAACACTAGGCCAGGAACCAGACACATATCTGCAGCACTAGGAGTAACAGCGTATTTACCTTTCAAGGCTTTGAATCTCTCTTCTAATGCACGAAACCTTTCAGCATACACGGGAGCTAATGGGTCTTCATTCTTTGTTGTTGGGACCTCTCTTCGGGGCTTTGGCACAGGGAAGGCAAAACCCTGGTAGTCTGAGACATCAACAGAAGGAGAACGTCCACCTCGGACAACGAACTGCTCACGCAGACCTTGGTCTTCAACAGATGGCTGCACAAGCTGAGCTGCAGTAAGGTTGTTCACTTGCGGAAAGTCTTCGTCGCGCGGAGATCCATACAGAGGATTGGGCGTCACGGTGAAACCTGACAAAGTATCAACAAACTGGAAGTTGCTCTCTGACATAGCTACCAATGGTCTTCAGCTGACTTTGATGCTCGATTCTGATCAAATTTGCTTCAAATCTGCTTCAACCCCTTGGTCGTCTTCAATATTCACCTTCAGAATCAAAATAACGGCTGGATAAGAGCTCTGACTAGCTGGCGAATGGTATGCAACATGATGCGAAGATGCAAATGCAAATGCAATGCAATGCAACAAACACGGGATCACAGCTCCCACACAATCTAAATACTGCTGCACTGCTGACGGAGTACGGTTGCTCTGGAGAGAAGACCAGAATAACGGGTAGGTTGGAAGTCAAGTTTCCTGCACAAAAAAAACCCCTCACTCACAGGTGTGGACCTATATCTGGCAAGGTACGGCATCCTATGCGGTCGTCAGCGTCACAGACTTTCAGAACTGACGATACGATTCCCAGGAGGAGTGGCATCATCAAGTCCTGAAGAGGCCTCACTTAGCTAACTTCCAAATGATCGGTTCCCAGAGTCGACAATTCACCAAACCAGCAACCGTCTCAACCCAAAGGGTTGAAAGTGAAGCCAACCGGATGAATCTCGTCTGAGCGTGGAGTTCATGAGACACTAGTGCCTACAAAGCAAGCACGCGCCCACTAGTTTCCACTCTAAGTCTAAGGTGCACTCCAAGCCCAGGTCCGGCTTCTCACTCAATATCATAGAACACCCGTAACACCCCAACAACAACAGATAATAAATAAGCCCCAAACAAGCGCTAGGATTGACTCTCTCTTAGGGGACGTTGGATCCCAAATGCATAAGAACTATCGCAGTCCTTAGCGGCCAGGGGACGTTGGTTCCCCAGCAGAGTCGCCAGCTGTCGCTACTGCGAAAATCGGCGCCGGCTGACAGAAGAGTCGCCACCGTGCGTTATTTATCCCAACGGAGGGAAAGGAAACGCTCGAAGTAAACCTCGCAAAAAACGGGGAAAGGTATGGTCATCGCAACCATAGCCTGGGTTCGGGAGTCGGTTACGCAAGGGGAAGGTATTAGCACCCCTCACGTCCGTCGTACTCGACGGGATCCACGCTTGCTTGGGTTGTCTACTGGATGCAAAACAATCTATCTACGGCTGCTAAATCTAAACGGAAAGGAAATTGACTCGATAGAGCGTCGCACTCTATGCCTACGTATTCTCAAGAGAGAAAGTCAGAGTCGACGTAGTTCGGGACTACGGGGAAAATTGGCTCGCCAAGACCTCGCGTCTTGTGCCTACGTACTTCCACTGCACGGAAGATCAGAGCTTTACGTAGTTCAGACTAACTACGGCTAAACAAACATTCTCACACAACAGTGAGAAAAACAACTGGTTGCACAGGGTCGGGAACCTATGGTCAAAACTATGGTTTGGTCTCAAATGCACTCGGGCAAGAGAGAAAAAAGGGTTCAATTAGTCGTCAGCGGGAAAGTCTCGATCGCATAGCCGCGAGAGAACAAAAAGTCAGTTGTTAGTGTGCTCGCTAGGATATCGCATCCTATGCCTACATATTCTCGTCTGGTACGAGAAATCAGAGCAGCTGTAGTTCGGCTACTTCGGGACCACAGCTCAAATCTCGTTTTATTAATCTCTGAAAAATGGTTACAATGAGTGGATACTGAAAATAAATCTCCTAGGAAACGCCATCCTATTCTATCTTAAAAAATTGAAAGAAAAATGGCCCCCTAACAAATGGGCTTCTGAATTATCCTAAAAAAGGAAAATAAACTCGGGAAATGTCCCTAAAAGAAAATGCACTTAAAAATATTAAATCGACACTTTAATATTTTTTCCTTTTTTCTTCTTTTCTTCTTTTCAATATTCTCTTTCTTTTTCACAATATTTTTCAATATATTTTTTCAAATATTTTTCTCCACATTTCTTCTCTTCTTTTCAACATATTTTTTCCTTTTCTTTCAACTATTTCTTCAAATATTCTTTTCTATTGTTTTTCACTTTCTTTTTCTTTCTCTATATTTTTCTATTTATTTTTCTTTTTCACAATTTCTAAACAAAAAAGAAAAATGGAAAATACAAAAAAGGGGAGGGGGTGTAATCTGGATTACAGGGGTTTAAGCAGAAAATAAAATAAAAACTGAATGGGTTGGGCCCAGCCCACAAAAATATCAGAAAAACAAAATGGGGAGGGTGCAGGCCAAAAACGGACGGTGTGTGGCCAAAAAAGCAAATGGGCTCAGCTAAGCCCAAGCCACGTGGTCCACATTTCTTCACAACAGACAAACCCTAATTCCCACACTGTTCACACACGCACCACACGGCGCCGTTTCCCTTTTCGTCTTCCCTGGAACCCTTCTGAAAAAACCTAACCTAGACTCCTTCTTCTCTCTTCTCCGCGCCGTCACCAACCTTCTCTTCTCGTCTCTCTCGTTCTCCATCCTTCCGTTCATCCCTTGCTTCAATTTTCCTTGAAATATCACTCTCCCAAATCAAACAACATAAACCTGTAGAAGCTTGTTCGAAGATAAATGGTTGGTGATTGATGAACTTCTGGGCAGTGGTTCTGAAAGCTTGTTCGAGTGTTGTTGCTGATGAAGAATCTTGCGTGTTCTGGAGATTGGAAGAAGACGAAGTTCTTGCGTGAAGATCCACGAGCCTGGATTTATGTTCTTGAAATGATGAACGGTGTGTGTTCTTGTTGGAGTTTCTGGAACTTTGGTGTTGATTTCTGGTGATGATTGCTGAGTTCTGGAAAACTCGCTTGAACGAGGTCTTGAAGTTCTTGGACGAACTTGTTGGTTGAAGATGAGGATTAAAGATCTTGGATGAAGGTAGCTGGTTGAGGTAGTTCCTGGAGAATTCATGATGAACACGATGGTGGAGCTTCGAAGGAACTTCTGGAAATTCTGGAAAATGCATGAAGGTCGATGATGAACCTTCATCGCTCCTGATGAATTTCTGGAGAGGACGGTGGTTGAATGATGATCGGTTGAAGGTGGAAGATGGAGGCAGGAGAGGAATGTAGGAGGTTTCTGGATATTTGGTGGGTTTCCGGTGAGGGGAAGAAGATGAAGGGGATGAATGTGGCCGGATTCTGGGGATGTAGGGGCTTCCGGCGACGGCGCGGTGGCCGCCGGCCATGCAGGCCTGCCGGAGGTGGCTTTCAGGCGGGAGGCTTGGTGGTTGCCACGTGGGGGAGAAGTGGTGTGGGAGGCTGCATGCCTGCCACCTGTTGGGTGGTGTGGCAGAGAGAGAGGGTCTGGGGAGACGCGTGGCGCGTGTGGGTGATGCAGGGTGGGCCCTCCCTTGGCTCAACACGTGGCGAGTGGTATTTAAAAGCTGAGAAAATCTGGCACCTTCTGGAAGCTTCTAGGACTCGCTGGAAAAAGCTGGAATGAATTGGACTTTACTGGACTATGCTGAATTGCAAACTGGGCTGCGAAAATGGAAATAAGGCCCAACGAAAATGCCATCAAAAAACACAAAAACTGCATTAACATGATTAAAAAAAGTGGATTAACACTAATTAACAAAAACCTAATTAATCTAATCAATTTTGAATTAAATCTAAAAAAAGAAAAGAACTCTATTAAATTTCTATTAATCCTATTTATTTAAAAGAGAATCTATGACTAATAAAAGAAAAACTATATTATCTATTAAATTTCTATAAAAGAAAATAAAAAAAACCTATTTATTTCTATATCTAAAATTAAAACATTTAATTTTCTATTAACAAGAACTCATTTATTTAATAAGAAAAAAAACTATATTAAAAGATTAAAAAAGCTATTAAAACCATTTTAAAAACTATTTAAAATCTACAAAATCTATATTAATATCTAAAATGATTAAATTCTTATTAAACTAATTAAAAGAAAATCTAAATCAAAATAAAATCTATAATATTCTAAAAAAAGCTATATTATCCTAAAAAATCTGTTAAATCCTAAAAATGATTAAAATCTATTTAAAACCCTAAAAAAATGCCAATAAAATCCAGAAAAATCACCATAATTCCCGGAGGAACAAAAATAAGCACCGAACGACACAAAAATAATCGGTAAAAATAAACGGGCACCGAAATATCCCAAAAATCGATTCTACCTATTAAAACTGATTAAAAACACCCGAAACACGAGACGAGAGCTGTGATCCCAATAAAATCAAAACAGATGAAGATATGCAATGTATGCAATATGCAGATGCGAATGAGATTATGCGTCGAAACATCGAGCCAAATGCGAGACCCGGTTGGTCAAATTTTGGGGTGCAACAGCTGGGACGGGCTACAAGAAACTGTGTGTTTATGTCTCAGTGGGGGAGACCGTGATTGCCTTTCCTTTTCCAGCATCCCGATCTGTTTGTTCTGTTGGAACATCATCAGGTTCATCTGGTTGATCGCCGCAAACAAGGTCACCATGGTCGGGCCGGTGTTGGGCGGCACATGAATGGGCTAGAAAATGGCAGGACTTTCAAACCGTTGGGCGGTGTTTTTGGCCGCATCGTTGGATGAAGGGGAGGCGGTACGCCAGTCCCTGGGGTCACCCTCTTTGATAGGGACAACCATGTCGGGATCATGGTCGTCACCGTTGGTGAAAGTGGTGAAATCAGTTTCATGGAGGTTATCGTCTACGCGTGAGCTGGCCATGATTAATAGAAGTTGATATGTGCTTTCATTCTTTGATTTTTAAGGAAGAAAGAACGGAGAAGCAAGAAGTTTCCACAGATAGCGCCACTGATCTTACTGGACCAGAAAGAGATCAGCAGCCAGCAACACATCGTGAGCTCCTAGTTCGCCAGTGTTGAAGAAGAGGAGCGGGTGTACCTGCAAGGCACTTTGATGCTAAAGTAAGTTTCAGTGGGAGAGAGAAAGCAAGAACATAAAAGCGTAGAGAATAGAATACCTAGCTCTCTAGCGAAAGAGAGTATTTATATTGTGTCCCCAGCGCTAGGCCAATAGTTATTCGCATTGGGTTGAATCATTAGACACAACACGAATAACTTTCAAGATCTACGTGGCGTAGGGAAGACCAACACGTGGACTTCATCTTGGTCGAACTGTTCTGTGAACTTCGGAAGGTGGATGACATGTTCTCTCGGACGCGGATAGTTGGTTGATGACGTGCCTCCGCGTGAGTAGCACGTGGAGACCATGGGGGAGACGCATGAGAGCTCCCCGTGTGAGATGATGAATTGGGCTTTCATTGGATCCTCCCTGACGAGGAGTTGAGTTGGGCCGTGTCCGACGGTGGGGCTGCCTCTGACCCAGTCCAAAACACAAGCTAAACTTATAAAATACTTGATAGAAGTTTGTTTGGTTGAACCTGCATAAAAGCTTTAGTTGTTGTTGCAAGGTTATTGGGTTGAACCTAAGCAAAAGCTCAAAGTTATTTTTAGTTGAAATCTCAAGAGGAAATTCTTTGGTACTAGAATAGACCATGTGGTTTAAGGGTGAACTGGAATAATCTCTGAAGTGATAAATGTTTTTACATCTTTTTATATTTTTGTCATTTATCTTTTCCAATGTCTTTTATATTTTCATCTACTTAATATCGCCTTATATCTTCTTCTACTATAAACCTTATTAAAATCAATTGTTTTTGTAAAAAGTTGTTGGAATCCAATTCTTGAGGTTTGATGATGTTGTGAGTCCCTTTTGAAATTGTGGTTTCTTTTCAAACTTTCATTAGTCATAGATCGTGGACGGTTGGAGTTATTAGTTGTTCTTTTTCCCTAGTTTTTCAATAGGTGGTTGAAAAATATTTTGCGTTCTCACAAACGACGCCAATGCTCCTTTCAGTTATAACTTATTTACTTGATATCCAACTTAATCATATTCATGTAGCATCGAGAATAGGAGTCCTCTAAGGTTTGTCATTGCGTGCAGTTTAAAAGTGATACCTACAAACACTCTAAAGTTCAAATCAGTAACTATCAGATGCGAGAGGTATAAAAACTAGAAATTTATGTGCGTCTTTATTTTACATCTATGATCCTTTATATTTAAATTTTTTAGGATTTTGGGAGACCTAAAATCTTTGGTCGAATAATCGTTGTTCAAGTAAATAAATGTCAAAGTATAATTTATTGTATCATCTGACCGTCCTACTTCAATAATTTGCTCAAATCAAATACTTTTATAAAACATGTCTATGCTTATTCTCAATTTCTAAAACATTCATTCGGTTTGCACATCTGAGAGTGGTATTTCTTCTTGTGATGTCATTGGCCTGACATCATTAACATAAATTACCATAAGAGTCTATTGTTGTGACTTTTCAATTTCATGGTCCCATAGAATAATGCATTGTGCAAGCCATAGCTTCTTTCAATAGAATAATAAAGAGAGAAACATGTAATAATAATAGTTGTATTTAAATTAGAAAGGGACCAACTAGAGGGAAAAAATCAATAGAACAAAAAGGATTGGACCACATAACTTGGTGTAGTCTTTTAATACATGTGTATTTATACAAACTATAAAGATGGAAGTTTTTTCTTTTGTTGTTGCTGTTGTAATCAGGAACACAATGGCACATACTATGTTGTCATAACAAGAAGGTAACATATTTCATAGTTTATGGCTGTTTTTGTGCATCATGACATCCCTTTTATTCGGGATTACAAATTTTAATAAATTTTTATTAATATATATTCTACAAAATTAACCATTGTATTTAAAATTAATTTCTATCATATATAGTATCTCAATAGGATTTTTTTGTAAGAAATATGCATTAACATTAATATTTTAATATTTTAAGCATTTATATTAAACAATATTGTATTCTTTATAAATGTTAGCAACATATCAAATGACTTCAAATTTATCAAGTGATTGGACTCAAATTGTTAACAAATTTCACTCAAGATGAATCATTTAGAACAATTTTAGTTCGAATTATGTGCAAATAGGATAGGAAGAGTATTGGTCGTATTTGTCATTTGATTAAAATTTATTTAATTTTTTAGCACAGTAAAAAGTAGCATAGTGTTGCTCTTTCTACTGCTAAGGTTGAATATGTAACTATTAGTAATTATTGTGCACAAGTCTTATGGCTAAAGTAATAACTATTGGATTTCAATTCAAATCTCGATTGCGTTCCAATGAAATGCGATAAATTAGCACTATTAGTCTTACTGAGAATCCTATGTTACATTCACACACTATGAATATAGAAATCTGATACCATTTCATATCTTGAAAAGGGTGATGTTTTTCTTGAGTATATGGATACTAAAAATCAATTAGATAATATTTTACAAAATCATTATTCTCAGAACTTTTTCACAATGTTCGTAGGGAGTTGGAAAACTTGAATTCTTCGTGTTATAAATAGATTCAGATTCTATTTATTTCATTTTGCTACATATTTTTGTTATAAACTAACATTACTTGTGTAGAAAGTTACTGATAATCAACTCTATTGGTATGATGACTTCAACTTTTATATTTAATTGTATCATTTTCTTAATATGTTTTATATTTTATGTGTTTACTTGTTATATGTCGTTTCACATTCATAATTTCTTAGTTTATGAATGATTTTTCGTTGTATATTTTAAACCTTTCTAAGTTCATACTTTGTTTATGTACATATTTAAACATCTTTTTGAATTGTTCAAGCATTATTTAATCTTCTATTTCGGTATTTCTTAATCACTTAGAGTTTTGTTGTTATTTGTCTCGTGTCGTATTGCACATATTTGTTGCATTTTTCATGTGTTGTATCTTGTATATTTGTGATATATACTTCTTATATGATGTATATCCTCCTTAGATATGTTTAGCTTTGTTTCTTTGGATTATTCTTATGTCGTTAGTTATTTTGAGTTTAGGATCATTATTATTCATCTCTTTTTGATCTTGTAATAGGAGTTGTAATGTGAGTTTAGATTTTATTTATGAATTTTATGCTATTTGTGGTATTGTTCAATATTTTAGGGGGAGAACAAGCAAAAGAAGGAAAACATTGATCACGATTTGCTTCTGTTTATCCTTGACTCAATTTCAATTACAAAAATCCCAAGCTTAACAAGCATAAAAAATGAGGATATTGAAGTTTCTCTTCCACCTATGGTTTTCTCGTTTATCTTTTGTTGCTTGTAAATTTAGTAATTTAGTTTATTTGTCGTAATTGAGTCTCCTCACATAGTTGTGAATTCTAGGGTTGAGTGTTAAATCGTTTTTACACATACATATCAGAGAATTGACTGACTTAAGTCAAATTAAATGTGAAAAAGCAAGGTTTACTTTTGTGATTCTTATTCGGAACATAGGATAGTTTGACTCGAATCAAATATGGTTCTGAAAAACAAGGTTTTGCTTTTTTGATATTGATTCGAATCATAATAAAGCATGACCCAAATCATAGAAGTTTTGATTTGAATTATGAGAAAGCTTGACTCATATCAAATTTTAGCTGCAAATTTTGGATTTTGGTTCTCCAATCTCAATTTGAATCATAGATCTAGATGACTCCAATCACATTTGAATCATAAAAAGCTCGATTCGAATCATAGGAGCAGTTTTTCTAGGTTTTTCATTCTTGGTTCAAATCATTCACTCTTTTAACTTGGCTCATATCATTATCTCACTTTTATGTCTTATCTTTAACACATATATAAATCATTTTTCCAAATACCTCTCATAACCATTCTATGAATTATAAAACATAACGCCTTTTTCTCTCAAACTTTCAAAAGCATTTGATTTTTTTTAGTTTACAACCAAAATCTATCTTTATCTTAAAACTCTAGCTTCTTCCATTATTTTTTGAATTAGCTTATAATCTTAGGTTCAGAGATCTTTTTAAGGAGGTTCATTTTACGATAAACGTTTTGTGAAGATTTTTGAAGATTTCAGAGTTGGTATATTTGTGTGGATGGGATTTACAAGTCACCAAAAAAGGAAAAAGGTTCTTCTCTTCAATATTTCTATGGTAGAGCTATATGGAAGTTGCAATAGATGAAGCTGGAGTTTTTTCATCATCATACAGTTAAAAGCTTAAGGAACTTACTGGGCTAAATAAAGGTTGCTGCATAACGAAAGGTTGAAGCAAGAAGATACAAGTTGAGGTCAAGTAAAGATTTTGCATAATCCAATGTCAAATGTTTTGTACAATCAAAGAGGAGTCAGATTGAAGACGTTTATTTTCAGCATTATTTTGAATTGTGATTGTATTAAAATAATTTGTATAACATTGTCGAAATTATAATGGAATAACAACAAATTTTCAATGGAAAACCATTGGAAAGTGGAGAAGGCACGGACGAGGAATAAATGACAAACCACTATAAATTTTATGTAATATATCCCATTCTCTCCCTCCTTTTTTATTTTTTTTAGGATTTCATATTTATATTTAATGTTTTCTTAGAATCGCATGATATTAAAGTTTACCGCATTGGTAGTGATTTCGTATATAAGATTTAGGTCTATGTTAGATTAAGATCCTAAGCATTCATAAGTTTGATTAAACCTAAAAGTTGTAATATTAGATTTTTTGTTCAATTGAAAAGTCTCGTGTTACACATCTCGTGTAAACCAAAAGAGAATCAATTGAAACGTTGGCAGGTTTAGTATTTGTACTTATCACTCATTTTTTGTTTTTGATTAAGATTATATTACTCTCCATCCAAAATTCATATATGTTTGTATGAAAATCCCACTACACCAAGCGATTTTTATCAAAATTTGATTTTCAAAAATTATTCTTTTTGAACTGGTCTTTGTGAGATAGGTTTATTTAACACACCCCCCCTCCCCCCCTCCCATCCCACCCTTTCTAGATCATTAAAGTCCATATTCTTCCATAAAAATGATTGCATCCTATCACACCCTAATTTTAACCCTAAGATTCCACCTTATTTGCACCATTTTGGCATAACATCAATCATCTCATGTGTGTGTTTCACGCATTGCTAACCCCTTTTGAAACACCAAGGTATGTGTTTTGATTTACTTTGACTGCAAGTTAGGGTTTTGACACCAAGAGTTCAAGAAGTTTACCAATCAATGACCTAGGACATCCTCAACTCTTCAATATGATAAAATGTCATATTCCATCAATAGTTAAGTAGAAAGCTTCGTAGACTCAAGTTCAACAAGCTCCAAGTCATCTGATGCACCAAATTAGGGTTTGACCTAGTTCAACCTTGAGTTGACTTTTTGAGCAAGGCATGATCTCACACCTCAAGACAAGGTTTAAAGGCCTCAAATACATCATCTTAGTTCATTCATATGTTTGGATTGGCTCAAGAATCTTGATTCACTGACAATTGAAAGATTTGAATTCATCTGATGAAAAAGTCAACAGTGATCAAAGTCAAAGTTTAACTTTTGAGATTTTTGGTGAAACATAGACTCCACAACCCAAGGATCGTGAAAACATGAATGATGGTTAGATTTTATCATGATAAATCAAGAAAATCAAGAAAGAATTCAAAGCTGTGAAAATTAGGGTTTTTGAATTTTTCTAAGTTATGGAAATTTGTGAATAAGTGACCTACTTTCCAAACTTGTGACTTCTTCCTCAAGCATCCAATGAAATTAATTAACGACTCCTTTTAAAGATGGTATCACATACTTTATATTGGTGAAAGAATGGACCCAAAAGCATTTACCAATTGAAAGTTATAATTGATCAAAGTTGAGATTTCTAAGATGTGAAGATGTCAATACTTAGAATTTTTTCTAGGTATAAAACAATGAAAAATCCAAGTTTTATGCCAAGTTTTCTCAATGATCTAATTTGATTCTTTACAAGTGATCAACATCAAAGTTGTAGTATGCGATCTCATCTTTATAATGGTACCAAGAGCATGAAATTATCTTGCTTGAGCATGAAGTTACAAACTTGCAAACTGGCCATGGTAGAGTTGTTTGATCCAAGACAGATTTTGCATCAAGGCATGGGTCAGATTTTTACACGAGTTTGAGACATGGTTTGCCCATATTCTAAGCATTTTCGAAGCAAGTGGCCAACTGTGAACTTGTTCCTTGTCATGAAATCTTTCCAATTATACCAAATTCTGCCATAATTGATCTTGTTACACCATAGAAAATCATCATCCAACATGCCAACTTGAATCACTTTTGGACATTGAACAAAAAGCACCTTTTGCCTCTAACCACTTTCCATGATTCAAGGAAAGCATGATCTGAGCCACAACCAACTTGTATAAGTTGTGCAGCCATTGGAAACTTATGAGGGAAGGTCAACTTTGGAAGCTACTAAAGTGAAAAGTGTTTATGTACTTGATATCCAACTTTTTGGTTTTGCTCATGAACCACCAAACAAAGTTATGATCCATTGATCCTCTACAGATCATTTCTTCTATAAATATAACATCATACCAGATGCTAAACACACAATAATTGAGCCAAGAAAAACCTCAGCATTGCAAAGTATCACACATTGAAGCACTTATTCTTCATTTTCACCAAAAAGCCAAAAATCTCCAAAACCTGTTACAGTTCATAAGCCTTCAAACTCTTCATTCAAACACATCATAAACATCCTACATAACTTGCTCAAACACATCAAAACCACTCAAACCACATAAAACCAGAACTCAACTCTTCTTGGTAACCATTGTTGACCAAGGAACCAAAACTCCAAATCTCTTAATCCTTGGCACTTCCATCCATTCCAACACTTCAAACATGTCACATAAACATCATAGAAGCTTTCCAAATCCTAAAACTCAACCTGTAACACCTCCATCACCATAATCATTTTTCACATTTTGACCATTTGCAAGAGGATTTTCGAGCAGAGAAATTTAAGGCATTCTAGGGCAAACAAACTATTCCAACACCTTGTTGGGAGTCTAGTGGAGCTAAAGGCATCATCATCTTACATTTGGAACAGCTTTGAAGGTGCATTGGAAATTCTCCAATATGTAAGCGTCTTGACCTTTTCAAACTCCATGATTTAAGCATCATTTACATTCATATAAGTTGTCATTCTAATTGTCATGATGTGAGGAACAAATACCATATGCTTGTGTCCATGCATATTTGGAATTTAATATTTGTTTTAGAAATTACGGCTTATCTGGTTCATGCTGAAATTCTTGAGATAGAGGAAAATAAATGAAATGTGAATGCATATTTGAATTCCTTGTCAAATTCCAAGTGAAATGTTGTATCTATTTGTCTTGTTTGGTTCCAGAATGAGAAAGTTGGAAATTCAATTTTTTTAGTCTTGAGATTGAAGATGACACGGGTTTTTACGCGTTTTCATTTTTAGATATTTGTTTTATATTTATTTTATTGAAGCGAGAGAATGTCAAGCCCTTATGGTCTGGCCCAGTGGTTCAAATGTTTTGTTAGTTGGTGCTAGGGTATGGGTTCGAATCCAGGATGTCCACCCTTTCCTTTTTATCACTTATTTCCTTTCTTTCTTTTTTATTTGATTTCTTTAATTTGTTTTATTTACTTTAATGTTTTTCCACTTTATTTTAACAACTTTAAAAAAACCAATAAAAATGTCTAATATTATTTATGTAATTTATTTGTGTTAAAATTTTAATTTGTTAATTTATTTTCTTTTTGATTATTTCCTTTAAAAAATTAGCTTTAAAAATCACAAAAATATTTTATCTTTCTTTCCTTATTTTTATTCCCATATTTTAATGTCTAAATATCACCTTTTGTTTATCTACTAGTTTCCATGACCATGTGTTTCTTCTTTTATTTATCTTTTTTAAAGTGTTTCAAAATTTTCTTTTTTTGTAATGTACATACTTGTTTAGCATTTAGGGTTTTGGTTGGTATTTGATGATCCATGATTGTGTTCCTTGTTCATATTGATGATGCCTTGTGTGACCATGATGATGTGTTTATTTTTTGCCATCTTGATTGTGTTTTGAAGACTTTAAATGGTTGACAATTTTGCATGCTTGTTTCAAAGATTATTCATGTGCTTAGAGCTTGTTTGATTACATTCTTGACTTAAAAGCTTATGATGATATCATGCCTTGATCTCTTTCCCTTGTGTTGATATTTGTCTTTGTGTATACATGTTGTAATTATGATGATGTACCATGTTTACCTTAGATAGTTCATTTTGCTCTTTCCCTCATTTGAACCATGTCATTGATGTCACTTTGCTAAAACTTTCCTTGTTGATTTTTAGGTCCATGATTTTGTCTACATGTATGTTAATTTGTATCATGCTTTGATTAAATGTAAAACCTTGTACATGTTTGTTGATCCATGTCAATCTCACTTATACCATGTATCCCATGTTTATCTTCTTTGGTGAATAGTTTTGTACATATGTATCCATATTGTCTAATCCAAGATAGGGACTCATTATTGACTTCATGTCATTTGCATTTGCATCTTTACATTCTTGCACATATTTTGTATGATTTGTTATCCTTAGGATTTTTACATCTTAGGAAGTTTCCTTTAGGTTTAATCAACTTTATATAATTCAATTAGGGTTTTCCCTCTTCTAAACTCAAAATTTCTTTCAATAGAAACCTTGGCATTAGGTCATTTGACTTTTTCAACTCCTTTTCTTGGTAAATGCTTCACGGCATCTTAAGCATATTCAAACTCTTTCATAAAACTAAAAGACAATAACTTCAATTCAATCCTCTTTTCCACTTTGGCTTTTCAATTTAAAACCTTTTCAAAATAGATTATATATTATTCAAACCTATTTGAGATCTAATTCTCCTACCCCATGACATTGTTGAGAAAGAAGTTGATTCTTTTCTACTTGAGAGAGGTATGTGGCATACGTGTTGATTCTATATTCAAGTTGGAGCCCTTGTCTCAATGTGAAGCAAATATCCTTATTCCACATGTTTGTGGTGGATAAGTTGAGTATTCTCCTTAAGATGACAACTTGTCTATTCTTCATTAAAATCCACCTTAATAAACCTTTTTCAATTTATACCCTGAACTATGAGGTTTTGATCCTTCATTGGTACGTAGGCACAAAACTTTGTGTCTTGTCAAACACAAAAACAATAATAAAAAAAACCCTTCTCTTCTTATCTCACCAATAAATCCCTAATAGAAAACAACTTAACCATAACTCAAATACAACAAGAGGTTCCTATAGGATACTATAGATACTTAGGGTGCTAATATCTTCCCTTAGTATAGCCAACCCCCGAACCTTATATCTTTATTGTATTGTTTTGCATTGCGTATTTATGGGTTATTCTTTATTTTCCCCTTCCATTGGATAAATTAAAGATCGATGATGACATATTAAGATTTTTGAAGCCTAGCTAAATCAATAGCTAAGGTCTTTGATTCTCAGCGTGATAGAAATGGCGACTTCATTGAGGATTCCTCCCTAAGAGGGTTAAACATATCTTGTATGTATTTATTTTAGTATTATATTGTTTACTTTGTTGCTTGGGTTCTTTGGTGATCCATATGTAGTGAGATATATCATAACCCTGACTTGAGAACATGAATAAGTTAGGAAGGGTGGTATAGTTAAGGAGGCTTTTAGGGAGTAATCCATCACAGGTTTTTCCATATCCAAAAGGAATGAAATCAGTATAAGAAACCATAAAGGGAAGCACTAGATATTTCTTCCATTATTGGTGTCGTTCTAAGAGAAAAGAATGCCTCCAAAGGGACGATGAAGAAGAATATTTCCAAGCTAATGGTTGTTAAAAAGAAGGAGGGTGCACTTCAACCAAGATTCCAGGAAAACCAATCCTCAGATTCAGTGATAGTGAGAAAGTATGGGGGTCTTATGTGAAGTCTTTCCTTTGGTGATAATGGCCATGATAGCTAATTTTGACGTCTCCTGGGTGCTCATTGATGGAAAATTTCCTGTGACATCATGCATTTAGACCTTTTAAAAAATGAGACTAAAAAAGAGAAGTTATGGCTATATGAAGGGTTCGACCTGTAAGCCTTCAACAGTACATTAACTTGTCCTTAGGGGTGAATTTATTTTATGGCCACTCTTGGAGAGTGACGAGATGCTAATATGATAGACTTAATTTCTAGCAATTCATTGATATAGCATTTACAACTGCGTATTATACATATCCTTAGTGGCAACTTTAGATGTAGTGGCATACCCAATACATCTCAAGCTCAAATACCATAACACCCATATGGTTTGGAATGTACTTTTTGATTGGATCTCAATCAGATTTGTTGCTATCTTTTAGCAATTCATTTATGTATATTTTTTTATTAGATTAGACGTGATCAAATCAATTTATATAGAGATTTAAATTTGAATCAAATCAAATCTTTTTGGAGGATATTTGAAAAACAAATCTTAATAGAATATCTATAAATCTGGATGTAATATAATGCACATTGGAAAAGCCTAGAGTTTGCATTTCTATTTAAAGAGACATATTCTAACATTAATACCATGATATTGATTGAAGATTATTTGTGTTAGAGTTTTATTTGAGTCTTTTGTTTATGCTACTTGTACACCACATTAGTGCCCACATTCAGATCTTAAGGCATAGTGTTGCCTTTTTTAGTTGACTTGTAAATTAACATTCTTTAACTTGTTTATTGAAGTCGATCACAAGGGTTAGTGATTAAGAGAAAGTGAGAGGGGTTCTCATATTTAGATAGTCCTAAATAGAAAATCAATGGATAGTATTAAGAAGAGGCTATGAACACGATGATTTCATGTAAGACTAAGTGTACTAATACTATTGATAGTAAATTTTCTTTCTTAGGTTGGAAGCCCCCCAGACATAGGTGTTATTTGCACCGAACTGTGTTGACAATTCTACGTGTTCCTTTATTACTTTTATGCTTCACCATCTTCTATATGTTAAATTGTTGTAACTTGGTTAAACACATTGTCTTGAACATCGTGTCCAACATATGTCCCGTAGAACAGAAATTCATCAAGGCACACATGTCATACCCCAAAATTCTCCTTACCTCCTCATTCAATTCTCCTGGCTGATGTTTTTCTCCATTTGCATACATTTTTCTATTTGATCATGCATTTAGGTCATTCATTGGCATTTGCATATTGTAATAAATTTAGGCCAAAAGTTTGGTAATGATGGATGTAATCAGTTTAAGCGAATTTTGAAGGCGGATATTATTTGGTTTTATTTCCCATATTACTTGTGGTGTGGATCATCTCTTTATTTGAGATTCATGGTCAACAGGGAGTTTGGAATGATTGTCACTTAAGTCAGAAGCTTGTTTGAATTCAAAGAAAGGGGCAAAGTTAGAATAAAAAGAAGATTTCATTTATTTACTGTAAATTCATGGTGCAATGACTATTTCCTAAGATACAAATCAAAAGAATGGGTTACATGGGAAAAGGGTAAAAAAAAAGCTGCATTTTTTTTGTGCAATTGACTTTTTGGTCAACTGTTGACCATTGACTCGATTTTGACTCTTGAATTTTCCTAGACCTATTCTACAAGAATTCGATCAAGGGATTCATCATCATTCATCACAAATAACTTGTGTCATGATTATGTCAAGTGCTAATTTCCAACAAATTTTATCTTCCATCAAGTTTCACTTCTATGAATTGTTCTTCACTTTCCAACATTGTTTCTAGCCCAAACAAATTCAGAATTTAATCCATGAGTTTACACCATTCAAAAATTTCTTATTTTAAATACAAAACTACTTCATAAAAGCACTTAAAATCATGGGATGGTTCACTAAAAATTCAAGCCAATAGTGGTAGAAAAATCAAAACAAAAGCATTCAAATTCAAGTTTATTACTCGTGACTCTTTTACCTTACATTCTAACCTGGTACTTTCGCTAAACTCAAACACCATTGGTCTCTAACTACCTCATTTCTCACAATCATTCAATTACCCAATTAACCTTTAACTACCATAACCACTAAACTAACACAAATAACTTCCAAACAAACACAAATTCCAACTTCGATTTTTTTCATTCAATCCTAACCATTCTTAATAATTAATCCAAGGGTTGAAATTGGTGATTCGCAACTAAGGATTAAATTAATTTTTAACCATTGATAAACTCGTTACTTGGATCACAATCCAAGGGTGTTTATTCACTTGCAAAGTCCATTTAAACATGCCATTTCTCACATTTTGGGGGTTAACTAACCTAACTTAAAAAATTCACGATTGAATCATTATTTTTCCACCCTTTTTTCTTCTCAAATTCCCTTTCAATTCATCTTCTCCCTCACCCTCACCAAAGTTCATATTCATCACCATTTAGAAATTCACATTGAAGTTCTAAAATGGTGGAACTTATCCACAATCCAACTTCAACAAATCATCCATCAAGCATTTCTACATTATCATCAAAAATCATCATCTAAAGATTATCAAGTTTCATCAATAATCATCATCTAAAGTTTATCAAGTTTCATCAACAATCATCATCTAAAGTTTGTCAAGTTTAATCAACAATCATCATCCAAAGTTCATTAATTCAAGCTTATTCATCAATAATCTACATTTAATATTCATCTTCTACATTCATTCATCATTAAAAAAATAATCATCAAGATTGGAAGTTAATTGGATTAGAGAAGCTTATTCTTGAAGTTTTCTGTATTTCTCTTCGACACTCTGATTTTCAACACTAACCGAAGCAAACCTCTGGTCCGTCCGTAATCCTTTATCTCTTCCACACCTATGCCATGAATGATTGGATGTTTGTTGGTTGATTTATTTAAGCTACTGTTCTAGAATTGGTTATTGGATAATCACTTATTTTGGCACGGAGCACATAAACTTGAAAATAGTGTTTTTTTTTAATTCTTAATCGTTAATTACATGTGAATATATCATTAAAAGCGATTTTTTGTCACGGTTTTGAATATGTGATTACTTTTTCACAAATCATTATAATGAATGTGAATCGATCGATTCTTTGTACATATTGTTTTCACCTTTTCGCTTGATTCTTCAAAATTTGTGGCTCATTTGCAAAATTCAATCACATATTTTGATTCCTTGTGAAAAATATAGTCTGGTGATATAATTTGCATATTGTTTATTGGATTTAATAATTTTTAGTAGATCAAATTCATAAATGTGTGCAAAATTGATGAATAATGAACAAATATTCATAATCCACAGTTTTGCACCATGTGTCATTGGTTGGTTCTCTCTCTCTCTCTCTCTCTCTCTCTCTCTCTCTCTCTCTCTCTCTCTCTCTCTCTCTCTCTCTCTCTCTCTCTCTCTCTCTCTCTCTCTCTCCGCCATGCGGTGCATTCCTACTAGCTGGGCATGAATAGAATAAGACTGTCATACCCTAATTTTGACCCTAAGATCTTGTTTTGAATCGTCTGCATAGCATATCACGCTATTTATTTTGGTGCTTTCTTTTTCAGGCACTTTGATGTCCGACTTTTTATTTGTTTTAAACCGTTCCATTTCTCTTTAATTTTTAATATAGTCTTTTAATTTAATTATCTTTTATTTTTAAAATAGTCTTTTAATTTAAATAAATTTTATTTAAAAAATAGTCTTTTAATTTAATTATATTTCATTTTTAATGATCTTTTAATTTAATTATCTTTTATTTTTAAAATAATCTTTTAATTTAAATATCTTTTATTTTAAAAAATAGCCTTTAATTTAATAACATTTTATTTTTAATAATCTTTTAATTTAATTATCTTTTATTTTTAAAATAGTCTTTTAATTTAAATATCTTTTATTTTAAAAATAGTCTTTTAATTTAATTATATTTCATTTTTAATAATCTTTTAATTTAATTATATTTTTTTTAAAATAATTTTTTAATTTAATTATCTTTTATTTTTAAAATAGTCTTTTAATTTAACTATCTTTTAATTATTTTATTAAAATAGTATTTTAATTTAATTATCTTTTAATTATTTTAGTTAAATTAATTTTTAATTTAATTATATTTATATTTAATTAGGTATTTTAGTTTAAAATTTATTTTAATTAAATGTTTTTTTACTATTGCATTTCCTTTTTAAAAAACATACAAACATTTTGTTTTAACCCTTTTAATATATGTGTTCCCTAAGTTTTAGAAGGTTTTTAATTCACTTGAAATCCTAATATTATATATTGGTGGCATTGCAAAACAAGGGAACAAGGATATGATTTCTTCCCAAAGCATATCCCGAACATGCTGAACTGAAAATGGAAGAAATCAAAACCAATGTCATAGCATGTTGGATTGAAAGAGGAGAGAAAATCAAAGTATATTTTCCTCATTCATCAAAGCATTCACTTTCCTAAGACCTATATATAAGCACCGCAACAGCCATCGTAAGAGAAAAAACAGATAAACACCAACTTTACAGACTCCCTTTTCATGTCTTCATCCATCATGTTCTTTTTCAAACTACCAAACACCACTTAAAACTTCGTTCAACATTCATCCCGCTAGTAAACTAGTACTTTTCGTAGTACTTTTACGACTTAACAACTCACACAACCGCACCAACTTTGTATCACAACCCGCACCATATTCGTCACGCTTTCTTCGAACCGCAGTGTTAGCAACACAACTCCGACAACGCTTCGACATTTTGCGGTTATTTTGCTGCCATTGTTGGAGCTTTATTGTGCTGTTTGTTCTATGATCTATGTTGCGTTTGGTTGTCGGGTTTGTCGCGTTGTAATTGTAACCTCATATGTATTTTGAGGGAAGAGATAAATAGTGTGACTCTAATTCAATTTTTTGTTGTTATTACAAATACGTATGGTTTTAAGATAAAGTTTTTAATAACTTTTTTTAATTAATTTTCCTAAGTTATACTTTTCAATATAAGAATTATTATTATTTAATTTGGTGTAGTTAATCATAACGATGTAAATGTTTGTTTTCAACTTTGTCTTATATACTTGTTTACTTTAAGATAAGTAATTTTAGTGTATCAATCATTTAATTTATTTTTAAAAAAAAAAATTTTACTATTTTTTTATTTTATTTGTTTTACCATCTATTGCTTTTTTTAGTGGCTAATTAGTCGATTAAATTCTTATTTGATTAGAATCTATTTAATTACTATTTTTTAGTCATTAAGTAGATTTTTCGATTATTCGACTTTATGAGCTTAGTTAATTAATCTCTTTCCATGTTCATATCTTCGCCGTGTAAATAATCTTGCCACACTTGGACTATTAATTTTGTTGATTTGTAAGTTGATTATTGAAGTGTGAATGATTGTATGCCTCTTATATGATGGTTACTTGATTTAAGATGCTTTGCCTTGTGATATTGACTATTGTACATATGCTTTTATTTGTTCATGATCTTAATTTTGATGTTGAGGCTTTGCTAGCTATTTGCTCATTATAGATCATCTCAATGATGCCTATTTTTGTTTGATATTCATTTGTGGCTTTTGAATCCTTCTGATTGTCTTCTTATGTCCAAGAGAAGAAATTGTGTATGACTTTATAAGTCATACACACTGCATTGCCATTTGCATCATTTCCCATGCTTGATCTCTGATTCCTTTCAGGTTGATCAGGTTAGGATACACCCTTATATCTTAAGATAGATTCCATAGATTTTCAACATTTAGAAAACTTATAAATCAAATCCCCTATTTTTCCACAAGATAATTAGATATGATTCATCTGTGTAGTCGAGATATAGTTCTCCTGCCCCTAACATAATCAAGAAAGGTGTAAAATCTTTTCCGTTTGAGAGAGTTATGTCGCATACTCGTTGATTATAGATCTGAGTTGGAGCCCTTCTCTCAACGTGAAGCAAGGACCGTCTTCTATACGTTTATGGTGGTTAAGTCGAGTATTATCCTTAAGATGACGACTTGTCTTTTCTCCTAGAATCAATCAACAAACCTCCCCCTGAAACCTTGACCAAAATCAAGAGTTCCTCATCTCTTTAGGGGAACTATGAATGCTTTGATTCCACTCACATCAGGATACATAGGCACAATATGCGACTTCTTGGCAAGCATACTTAGGAATAACACTTTAGGTCTCCTTTTATTTTGACCCTTTAGTAGACAAAATAACAAATAACACATTAAAACAAGACGTTCCTGTAGAGTACTACAGATACTTAGAATGCTACCACCTTCCCTTAGTATAACCAATCCCTAAACCTTAGATTCTCTAGCTCTACATTGCATTGCATACTCATGGGTTATTCGATCTTTTCCCTTCCCTTGGACAAATCAAAGACCGGTGGTGAATAATGATTTGTGGTTCAAGTTAATCAATAGCTTGATATCCAATTCTCATCCCGACAAAGACAAAAAAGCATTATTATCCAATGCAACACATGTGCAACGCGTGAACCTACCAGGACCATCAGATATGCGCCTCTATCATCCTACGGTCAGAAACACTCCCTCCACGATTGACTTTTTCTGTTTTTTATTGACTTCCATTTTTGTTGCTGACTAGGCCTTTTTGGCCCTTTTTTGGTAGTGTCGTATTGGGCTTTTTGATGCCAGTACCCCCTTTTTTATGGGTGATATCCCCAGTCTAAGTTCAATTAAATACTCTACAAAAAATAAATACTTGGGATTCATAATTTTGGGCCTGCGCCCTAATTTCTAAATACACTCCCCTTTCTTTATTTTACAACCCCTGTTGGGTTGGGTTTGATTTGATTAATTAATTTACTTAATTTTTTCGTTTTAATTTTCATAATCACAGTGTTTAACGCACATAAAAAATATTAAAAATACACATAGACATTTTTTAATAGATAAAGTTCATTTTAATTGGATTAATTTTAGTACAATTTATTTTCTAATTTCATTTAATGAGGATTAATTTTAATTGAAAAATAGTCATTAATTTCTTTCATTTAATTTTCACTTCATAATTAGTTAGAAATTAAGGCTAATATGTCTTAAGCTCATTTTTTAATACCATTGTTTTTCTCATGTGCTTATGGTGTGATTATTAGCATAATTCCTTATTCTTTTGGATTAGTTGATCAATTTAATTTTGATTAATTAATTACATGTTGTGAATTAGACCTTTTATGTGATTTCTCATTAATAATTGCATGCTCCCTTAGGTTGCCATCTACATTTAAGTGATCATAAGTTTCTTGATCACTCAAATTAGATTAGATCTTTACCCATTTTCATTTATTTCCTTTATCTTATTCATCTAAGACTAAAGTCATTTTTGCAAATAAATTCAAAAACACTTAAAAATATGATTAGAATTGTGCGTCATGAGCCTTAAAAAATGGGGAAAAATGTGAGGGATTATTCCTATCCTTGTTTTGAATATATTTGGATACGGGGAAGAAAAAAAGGAGCATCCCATTTGAGGATCAACCACATCTTATCCCTCACGCAAGGTCTAAAATCATAAATCCACAACGGTTTTCCCTCACCAAAAAATGGAACGAGGCAATCACAACCCCTCAACAAATCAAACGAAAAAATGTCACATGATTTTTTCCAAATAAAAAACGAAAAATGAGAAAGTCAAAATAAATATAAAAAAAGATTAGGGCATCCCGGTGGACTGCAAACTCGAAAAACCAGTCCAGACAAAAATTAGCACAAAACGAAAAAGAAAAAGAAAAGATCAAAAGAAAAATATCCTCAACAAGAAAAAAATTCATGTGACTACAAAAAAAGGGTAATTGTCACTCCAAAAACCTTATTGGTTCCTTAACCATTACTTCTAGTATTCGAAATCCTTTAGAAAAGTGAACATTTGAGTAAAATTAGCTTAACGTAGGACTGGAGAACATCAAGGAGACTGGGTGGATTAAAATAAAATTTTGAGCCATAAATCCTTTTATTCTTAAACTGTGAACCAGGTCACGTTACAACACTCAAAAGACTTAATTGAAATAGGTTTTATTTCAAAAGCATACTACAGTGAGATCGCGTTAAAACCGACTCCTAAATATTTGCTTATCATTTATACTGGTATTGATATGACATTTTAACTAGCGAACATTGATTATCACAACATCATTTTTCAATGAAAAGAACTTGGATTTCGAAACTGACATAAGCATAGCATTAGAATTATCATTTCCAAAATGAACAATTTTATTCGTGAATAAGCACTTGACATCAAGAAAGTTACCACAATGAGAATCAATTAATAAGTTTGATCATACTAAGGGGAAAAACATTTGAGGACTTTGTTGAGCGAGGGAAAATCACTCTAATTGGTTACACCAAGGGGTAAAACGCCTTAAAACTCTGTTGAGCAAAACGGCAAGCCGCTTCAAGATTTAGTCAATCTGGGACAATCACATCGAGATTCAAAAAATATCTCTAAGAATTGGTTAATCAGAGGAATTTCTCCAAGGTTCAAAGTATTGAGGCACACCATCTTAAGTCATTATGGTACAGACGTCCCAAATTTCCTTTCGAGGCAAATCCTTTCAAAGATCCTACAAACTGGGGAAAACTAGCTATAGAGGGGCATTTCTTCTCCACACTTCCAAATCTACTCAAGCAAGTTCTATCGTGCATAAGCAACTACTAAGTTCAAGACGAATATCGAGAAATCATGCTAAGCACATCCCATAATGTTTCAACAAGAGGTCTTGTAGCCAAGCAAGACACATCCCAGTTTCAACCATACATGACCCGCCTCAAGGGCACTTGTTAAACCTTCAAAATCATTACATAAATCATCACCATGCATTAATCATGCGCTTCAGTCATGCATATCATTCATATGACATAGCATGAAGCCTTGTAACCTGAATAAGAAAAACTAAAGCCCATCTTACTTGGCACCTCCATAAAGCTCAATCTCGCATGGCATGTCTCAAAGTCCAATTTAATTGGTACCTCCATAATGCCCTAACTTACTTGGCATCCATCAAAGCCCAATCATACATGGCACCTCCACAGAGCCCAATTACTTGGCACCTCCATAAAGCCATAACTTGCTTGGCATCTCTTAAATCCCAATCATACTTGCCACCTCCATCAAGCCTAACCTCTCTTGGCCTCTCAAAAATCCCAAATTTCTAGGCATCTATTAAAGCTCAATCATACTTGGCATATCCATAAAGCCCAAACTCGATTGGCCTCTCAAAAATTCCACTTGCTTAACATCTTTTAAAGCCCAATATTTATTGGCACCTTTAAAGCCCAGTCTTTATTAGCACCTCCTAGAGAAATCAAAGTACAACCTCAGTTGACACCCTTTAAAGCCCAATCATCATTATCATACTTAAAAACCCACTTTGTTGGTAACTCGAAACCCTAGTTCCGATTGATAAACCCAATGGACATTGGTACTTTAAATACCTAACCTTTATCCCTTTTGACAAAAATACATTCAGTCCTGCATAGCTCGTACTTAACAGAATCTCGATCATACATTGGAATCATGCATATAGTAATCATCATTACATAGCATTGTATCATTAAAATATGTAGCATATCCATCAAGGTGGAGCATTACATCGTATAAAATAAAACATGCACATTTAGCAAAAGCCAGAATCAAGCCTTTCTCGAAAGCACAAATAAATCATCAGTTGAACAATATTATTTCTTCGAAGAGAACATCATCCTCACAAAACTCCTAATTGGTATTCCCAGCAGGTTCCCCCAAAGCATTCCTTCCTTATTTTCCTTTTGCAAGTATTATTGGCCTTGTGTCAGTATTCTATGCCTTTTGCCCAAAATCATGTCTCCATACTTGCCTTTTCTAAGTCCTTGTTGCCTTTCCCACGAGAAAGTTATCCTTGCTATAAACTTGCATCCTGAGAGGTATCATGATTATTTGATCGACATCAGTACTCCCTTCTCGATTATTTGGACATCTGACGTATGTTTGAAAGTCTAGGTGATTGCCACATTTCTAGAACTTTATCTCCGTCGTTGTGGCTAAGAGGTATCATGTTATTCTCTTGCCTTTTTGCAAGTTTTCTCTGCCTTTTGCATGAGAAATGGTCAATATCTTTCCATCTGCCATGATGGGGTCATTTAATTTCTTTTCAGTCGTCATGTTGATGTTATCCAATATCTTTCTAGCTGTCATGCTAAGGTTATTCAATTTCTTTCTAGCCGTCGTGCAGATGTTATTCAATATCTTTCCAACCCTAATGCTGATGTCATTAAGTTTTCTTTCCAGCCATCCTGATAATGATACCCATTTTCTTTCCAACCGTTGTGTTGATGTTTGTCCAATTTATTCATTTGTTTTCTGGTTGTCGTGCTGATGTTTGTTCAGTTTATTCATTTGCTTTCCATTCATCGTGTTCATGTTTATCCAGTTTACTCATTCGCTTCCCAGCCACCGCATTGATGTTTGACCAACTACTTCGCAGTTGTAGTATTGATTTTAATAATTGTTACCCCAGTCACAGAACTGATGATAATCATTTTCGCTCCAAATGTAGAGTTTATGATAATCATTTTTATCCCAGTCACAATAGTGATGTTGATCATATTTTTGTCCCAACCACAAAGTTGATGATAATTATTTTCGTTTCAGTCACGGTGTTGTTGTTAATCATTCTCACCCTAGTCACATTATTCATGTTGATCATTTTTATCCCGAATCGTAGAGTCAATGACTATCAGTTATTATCCCAGTCGCAAAACTGATGTTGATCATTTTTATCCCTAACTACAGAGTTGATGATGGTGCAATCATTATCCCAGTCATAGAACTGATGTTGATCATACTTTGTATCCAACCGCAGAGTTCATAATGAACAATTGTTATCCCAGTCGTAGTATTGATGTTGATTATATTTTGTCTCCAACCGCAGAGTTGATGATACCAGTTGTTATCCTAATCGCAGTATTGATGTTGATCACATTTTTTCTCCAACCGCAGAATTGTTGATGGTCAGTTGTCATCCTAGTCGTAGGATTGATGTTGATCATATTTTGTGTTCGACCGTAGAATTAATAATGGTTAGCTGTCATCCCAGTTGCAGTACTGATGTTGATCATATTTTGTCTCCAACCACAGAGTTGATGATGTTCAGTTGTCATCCCAGTCGTAGTACTAATGTTGATCATATTTTATCTTCGACCATAGAATTGATGATGGTCAACTGTCATCCCAGTTGCAGTACTGATGTTGATCATATTTTGTCTCCAACCGCAGAGTTGATGATGTTTTGTTGTCATCCAAGTCACAATACTTATTTTTATCATATTTTATCTCCAAACACTGGGTTGATGATGGTCAGTTTTCATCTCAGTCGCAGTACTGATGTCGATCATATTTTCTCTCCAACCGCAGAGTTGATGATGTTTAGTTTTCATCTCAGTCATAGTACTAATGTTGATCATATTCGGTTTCCAACCACAGAGTTGATGGTGTTCAGTTGTTATTCCAATCGAAGTACTGAATTTGAACACAATTATCCCAAACGCAGAACTGGTGTTGATCATACTCCATCCTCAACCGCAGAATTGATGGTGCTCTGTTGTTATTCCAGACTCGGTACTGATGTTGAATATATTTTTTGTTCCAGTGGTCGTACTAATATTAATCACTATTACCCCAATCGCGGTACTGATGTCGAATACTTTGCCTTCAATCACAAAGTTGATGGTTCATACTATTACCCCAGCTGCAAAATTGGTGTTGATCTTTTCTTCTACCCTGGTCGTATGAGTGATGTTGATCCTTTCATTGTCCCTAGTCGCATAACTGATGTGGATCGTATCTTTGTTTCCAACCTCATAGTTGGTGTCATACCCTTTCTTCCAAACACCAAGTCAATTAGTTGTCATCCCGGTCACCGTACCAATGTCGATCACTATTATTCCAAGTCATCAAACTGGTATCATAAAACCTATGCTCCCAACCACAATACTAATGATTAGTCTTTCTCGTAATCCCCACAATGTCTTATCCGTCTTTTACGCGAGAAACTTTATTCCCCACCCCAACGAAGTCTCGCCTGCCTTTTGCGAGATGTTTTGCCTTTTGCAAGATAAAATATCAATATCTTCCTTTTACCAATTACCTCTATACCCTTTATTATTGGCCTTTGCAAGTACACAATCAATCCTCTTACCTTTGTGAAACCCCGCGAGAATATCCCAACTACCAATACCTGCCAAAGCTCATTAATGGAGGCAATACAAAAATCATAAACACTTCTACCTATCTCATCTCTTCGGAGTATAAATTTTTGGGTCTTTGTATTTAACCCTCTTCTACCTTAAATGCCCAAAAAGCTATCGTCATTCGTACATTCAGGTCCAAGATGATTAAATAGGGGCAGCTGTTATACCCCAAAGTCCACCCTACCTCCTATTTCAATTCACATGGCTTATGGTTTTGTTCATTTTCATACGTTTTTCTAATTGATCATGCATTTAGGTCATTCATCGGCATTTACATATTGTAACGAATTTAGGCCAAAGGTTTGGTAATAATTGATGTAATCAGTTTAAACGGATTTTCAAGGTGGATATTATTTTGTAATTACTTGGGTTTATTTCCTATATTACTTGTGGTGTTAATCATCTCTTTATTTGAGATTCATACTCAGCATGGAGTTTGGAATGATTGTCACTTAAGTCAGAAGCTTGTTGAATTCAAAGAAAAGGGAAATGTTGGAATAAAAAGATTTCATTCATTTACTGGAAATTCATGGTGCAATGAATATTTCATGAGATACAAATCAAAATAATGGATTACAAGGGAAGAGGGTAAAAAAAAGCATCTTTTGGATACAGTTGACTTTTTGGTCAAACAATTGACTTTTGGTCAACTATTGACCATTGAATCAATTTTGACTCCTGAATTTTTCTAGACCTATTCTACAAGCATTTGATCAACGGATTCATCATCATTCATTAAAAATTACTTGTGTCTTGATTATGTCATGTGCTAATTTCCAACAAATTTTATCTTCCATCAAGTTTCACTTTCATGGCTTGTTCTTTACTTTCCAACATTGTTTAAAGCCCAAAAAAATTCATAATTTAATCCATGAGTTTACAACATTCAAAAGTTCTTATTTTCAATATAAAATCACTTCATAAACGCACTTAAAATCATAGGATGATTCACTAAAAATTCAAGCCAAAAGTGGTAGAAGAATCAAAACAAAAGCATTCAAATTCAAGTTAATTAATCGTGACTCTTTTACCTTACATCCTAACCTGGTACTTTTGCTACACTCAAACACCACTAGTCTCTAACTACCTCATTCCTCATAATCATTCAATTACCTAATTAACCCTTAACTACCATAACAACTAAGCTAACACAAATAACTTCCAAACAAACACAAATTTCAACTTCAATTTTTTTTCATTCAATTCTAACCATTCTTAAAAATTAATCCAAGGGTTGAAATTGGTGATCCGCAACTGAGAATTAAACTAATTTCTAACCATTGATAAACCCATTACTTGGATCACAATTCAAAGGTGTTCATTCACTTGCAAAGTCTATTAAAACATGTAATTTCTCACATTTTGGGGGTTAACTAACCTAACTTAAAAAATTCACAATTGAATCATTATTTTTCCACCATTTTTTCTTCTTAAATTCTCTCTTAATTCATCTTCACCCTCACCAAAGTTCATATTTATCACCATTTAGAACTTCATATTGAAGTTCTAAAATGGTGGAACTTAGCCACAATCCAACTACAATAAATCATCCATCAACCATTTCTACATCATCATCAATAATCATCATCTAAATATTATCAAGTTTTATTAATAATCATCATCTAAAGTTTATCAAGTTTCATTAACAATCGTCATCTAAAGTTTATCAAGTTTCATCAATAATCATCATCTGAAGTTAATAAATTCAAGCCTATTCAATATTATATATTCAAGATTCATCTTCTACATTCATTCATCATCAAGAATAATCATCAAGCTTGGAAGTTAATTGGATTAGAGAAGCTTATTCTTGAAGTTTTCTGTATTTCTCTTCGACACTCTGATTTTCAACACTAACCGGAGCAAACCTCCGCTTCGTCCATAATACTTTATCTCTTCCACACCCTTGCCATAAATTATTGGATGTTTACTGGATGATTCATTTAATTATTGTTTTGGAATTGCTTATTCGAAAATCACATAATAAGGCATAGAACACATAAAGTTAAAAATAGTGTTTTTATTTAATCCTTAACCATTAATTACATGTGAATATATCATTAGAAGCAATTTTTTGCCAAAATTTTGAATATGCGATTACTTTTTCACGAATCATTATAACGAATATGAATCGATCGATTATTTGTACACTTTGTTCTTCACCTTTTCGCCTGATTCTTCAAAATTTGCGGCTCATTTGCAAAATTTTATCACATATTTATATCCCTTGTGAAAAATCGAGTCCGGTGATATATAATTTGCATTTTTTTATTAGATTAATAATTTTTAGTAGATCAAACTAATGAATGTGTGCAAAATTAAAGAATATTAAACAAATAACCAGAATGCACAGTTTTGCGCCATATGTATATATCTAGAGCATCTACATGCATTTCACTAAAAGGTTTTGACAATTGCTTATAATATGGTTTCACTTCATGATCAAAAGTATATATGATCAGTGGTTTTTATAAGTTATTTTACCATGAGTTTTAGTTAATCGTCTTATGTGTTTAGTTGCATTTTATTTCCTTTTATCGCATTTTATGCGCTGGTTTAGAATTTCCATTATTTTTAGGTTCAGGTAAGCAATCAAGAAGAACCAAAGCAAAAATCAGAAAAAACAGCAGGAATTCGGAAGAGTTTTTGAAGGGAAACAGTGGCCTGACACGGCCACCCGTGTCACCTAACACGGCCCGTGTCAGGAGGGTACCAAAAGAAAGAAAGTAGAGTATTAGACAGTGGGATGACACGGGTGCCCATGTTACCTGACATGGCCCGTGTCAGCAAGTCTGGAGCAGACAATATTTTCATCAAACATCTAGGATGCAAACACGGCCGCCCGTGTCAGCTGACACGGTCTGTGTTGGCTGAAGCACTTCATCTGTCAATTTTCTTGTTTTTGTGACCTTTGTGATCCCTAAGGCTATTTTGGGTATTTTCTTATTACTGTGTTGGACCTGGGAGTATTTAAGACATGTTTTGAGAAGGAAAAAAAGGCCTTTTGGGCCAGAGAAGAATTACACAATCAAGATTGGAGAGATCAAGGTGATTGGGAAACTGAAGGTTTTCATGAGCGGAAGCAATTGAAGATCAAAGAATCCTATTATCTTGTAATTTATAGTTTTTACTTTGTATATTCTTCGAATATTATGAGTAGCTAAACCCTCCAATGCTAGGGGGTGTCCCTGATTTAAATTTGTAATGACTCTGATATTAGTATTGCAATAACATTTCCTTTATTTTCATAACTAATTTGATCTCTAGCTATTCTTAATGCTTGCTCTTTCGGACCAACAAGGTTTGATTTTTGATTAACGATTAGGCTGGACAGCCGTTGTTAAGGTTTTGCTTTTGATCATTTTGTAGTAGATATCACCTAGGACTAGGGATAGCCTATAGGAACCGGAATATTCTCGATAATTGATTGCTTAATTTCATTTATAATTCTCTATGGACATAGGAATTAAGGTGGATGATTAAAGGTTTTCTCACTAAGGACTTAGGAGTAAACAATCTAAAGAATCAATAGTTAGTTAGTTACAATGAGTTGTTGCAGTGCTAATTCAGAGTTGTTACTGAGTCAGATCACACACTTCCCCTAGCATGTTACTCATATATGTTTAAACCACTTAGTCAATTTCTCTCTTTTACTTGCAAATATTTTTATAATCAAACCAAACAATTTTAAATCCCCAAGTGCTTTTGTTCAATTGAATTATTATAGAGCTTTATTTCCTACGTAGTCCTTGAGATCGATATTCGGGAAAATTCCCTTTTATTACTACATTGGCAAAATAGTTCACTTTCTATTTTACCAATCAATATACCTCATAGTTTTCACTTTTATTGTATGCCATCAAGCAGAGGTTAGCATATTCATCATCAGTACATGAACCGAAAGATGAAGAGGAACTTTCATCTTCTTCTTCCTAAGATATGTAGGCTCTACAACCTTTGGCGTGTTTTCCCTTCATCTTAGTGAATTCCTTATCCTTTTTCTTATGATGTTTGCTAAGACTTGGACATTTGGTTCTAAAGTGACCAAATTTTCCATGTTTGAAGCATGTGACTTCATTTTTTCTCTTATGTTCCTTATGCAAATAAGACTTTTTGAAGTTAATCATATTTTTGTTGGAATTCTCGCTTATACTTCCTCGTATAATAATTGTAGCATTTGACGAATAAACCTGAATCTTCTTCTTTTGAAGATTCTTCATCAAAACTATCATCTTCGTCCTTTTTTTTGTCCTTGACAACAAATCTTTCAAGGATAGGTCTTAATTCTCTTCTTTGACCTTCTCTTAATCCTTCGACTTTACTTTGCTTTTTGTGAGTCGTTTCAGTTCATTTTCATGTTCAGTAAGCTTTCAAAACAATTTTGGGATATCCAAAGAACTAATATCATTTGACTCTTTTATAGCTTCTACCTTTGGTTGTCATTCCTTGCACATAGATCTTAGAATCTTGTTAGCACAATCTTTGTTAGAAAGGGTTTATCCCAAATTTTCTAGTTTGTTTATTAAATGGAGAAAACAAGTCTACATGGATTCCACAGAATACAATTAATGGTTTCTCCGGGTTCCATACAGAAAAGTTTGTACTCCTCTATCAACATATTGATTTTGTAATCTTTGACGTCTTTCAGTACTTTCATAAATGGTTTGAAGAGCATTCCACGTAGTTTGTGTGCTCTTATGATGTGAGATAAAGTAATATACATTAGTGCTTAACGCATATATAAGTATATTCCTCACTTTTAAATCATATAAAGCCTTTTTGGTTTCATCAGGTGTCAAATCTTTTTTGGTTTTTGACAGAATCATCGCCTTCATTTTTAGGGATAAAAGGGTTATCGGTGATACTACCCATAAATTCTTGTCAACTGACATTAAGTGTACATACATATATGTAGCACCCCAAAATTTGCCTTATGTTTTTCTTATCTACTGGCTTGTGTTTCTCTGCATTTTTGCATATCATGGCATTGGTTCTTGAGACATGGGATTAAGGTGTTTCTATGGCTCAAAGTCTTCTTTTATTGCAAGGTTTTAAGCAGCAAGTGTCAGAGGTTTCAGCATTTATTTTGCCTAGCAATCGAGTACCCGATTTTATTTTTTCAGCAAGTTATTTTTAGCACAAGAGAGAGTTCACAATTTATTTCAGGCATTTTAACAGATACAATATTAAAAGGTAAGTTTCAGAGGCTTAATGTGGCTCAGAACGGGTGGAAACGAACGATTATGCAAGTTTCCCTCCAAATGGCGCAATTTTTCAAATTTGTGAAGGGTTAATCGATTAACCCATTTGCACTAGCAAATGGTTAATCGATGAACCAAAGTAAATTTTACCTGGATACGTGCATTTTGAATGCTGCCACTTTTGGGGTCCATTTTGATCATTTGTGAATTGGTTTTTGCATCAGTAGAAGGATCTAGAATCACTCCAATTTTGATTTATTTTCAAAACCAATCCAATTTCCCTCTGAATTTTCATTCCTAATTTCATTTCAATTTTCAAACTCTCACTCCAAACCACAATTTCACTCCTAACCAAAAGCTTACGTAAGTTAATTCACTCCAAACCTCATAATGATTCAGAATTCACACTCATTCACCCTTCATTTTTCAGGATTTGCTCTAAAATTCTCTCAACTTTTTCTCAATTCCCTCACACTCCAAAACTCCATTAGAACTCTTTCACTTTAATTCTTTGATTCTTCACTGGAATCCTTGAATTCTAGAGCTTAACTTCCATCATTCATCTCCATCAACTTGAATTCATCATCTGATTTTTGTTTGGATCTAGATCTGGTTTTGGAAGCAAGCTTTTAAGTGATTCTTGGATCAACTTTGGCTTATTTGGCTCATTCTTCACTTCTCTTGGAAGAAATCTCGTGGATCTTGAAGTTTTTTTGGATTTCTAACTTGGATCTATCATTTGCAGTATAACAACACTTACCAAAGCAATTCTCGGCTTCGAAGGTTGGTTAATTCTATATCCACTTCTGTTTTGAGCTTATTTGGATAATCAAAATATAGATCCTCAATTTTAATTGATTTTGATGATTTGATCTATGTGATTTGTGATCTCAATGCTTGGATAAGTTTAATTGATGTTTGATCACTGGTTTTTGGTGTTAAATTCGTGCATAATTGATTGCATGATCATTTGGATGATTGCATAATTGATTAATTGTTGGAAGTTCTTTTGAATTGTTGATTTTCTGCTTCTGGTGCAGTGTTAATCGATTAACCAGTTGCAGTACAAAACTGGTTAATCGATTAACCAGTGTATTTTTAGCCAATTTCAAGTGGTTAATCGATTAACCACATTTGCACTGCAAATGGCTAATCGATTAGCACTGGACCAGAATGCCATTTTTGGTTGTTTTCAAGCATGTTTTGATTTCTTTCCACCTCTAACCTTCATGGATTGATATGATGCGTTTGTGTGAACTGATTCTAACTTACTTCATCATGCTTGATTATTTGATTGCGATTCTTCGACGCGCGACTTTTGTTTTCCGTTGATAAATGCTCAAGATGTTTATGTCGCTTGCTCGATGTGATGATCATGTACTTTTCTCATTTGTATCATGTTAATTGTTTATTATTGATGATTATCTTGTTGGACCTGTGATGCATGTTTGTATTTGCTTCTAATTTCGTTTGTCGCATAATCCTTTGGATTTTTTAATTGATGTGAAAAGAATGTTGTTCTTGTTGAATTCTTGATGATGCAATCTTATTGAACATTTGTGTTTAATTATTAATGCATGTCCATCTTTGCTTGATACTTGTTGATGATTGATGTTTGTTCATGTGATTGTGTTGAAGCATGCTTGCTGCCTTATTTTCTACAGATGTTTTATTCAGAAAATGCATGGTGTTGTATGTTGCCTTGCTTGCTGCCTGCCTTTTACACCTGCTTTTTATGCTGAATTAGTAGCTGCTAAATGATGTTATGATGCCTTGCTGTTTTTTTATAGCTATTATGAGCTGGAAGCGCTGTTTTTGCTTGTTTTCTCTTGTTTTTTTTTGCTTTTTCTCGCATGCTCCCTTAAGGCCTCCTAGTCCAACTTAACTTCCGATTAAGCTTGGAGTAGGATAGACATTAGGAATGTAATCCATGCACAATAACAAGTAGGTTAGTCCCTTTTAACCTCAACCTTAGGTCCATCTTTTGCATGCTAACATTAGGATAGAACTTCCTTTTGCATCCCGACCTTAGGACCACTTTGCATGACAATGTTAGGACCGAGTTTCCCTTAGACCTTTCATGCGTCTTTCTCTCTTCTCATCTCAAAATAATTCTAACACACTTAATAAAGATGATGAACATTATGCGCCACGAGCCTTAAGCATATGGGAAATGATGGATGAGGGTCTCCTCTCGTTCGTCTAAAGTGTTTAGCGTACGTCCCGTCTGGGGGCGATATGCGATGCATTCGTTCCTATATCATAGTCTTTAGTGCAACGTGAATCACAAAACAAAGTTAATTCACTTCTTTTAAGGCGTTTCAGATCTAGAATCTTTTCTCTCGCCCCCGTGCGATCAAGATCCCGTTATCCCGTAGTAATGTGAACTACAGAAGCTCTGATTACTTATTCCCTAATGAGGATTTATAGTGGTTTGGAATGTTCATCCTCGCTTTCTGCTTAATTCCCCCTCTAATGGTTGCACATTAAAATTTTGTTGATCTTCCAATATGATCTGCAAAAGTATTACAAGAGTTCGTATGATAATAGTCCACAAATAAAATGTTGAAAATAAAATTTTGTATATTCTTGATCTTGAGTTGTACATAACTCCACGAACTAAACTTTATGAAAAATCTTTACTTAAAGAAAGACCCATTTTTCTGTGATTTGACTCATAACTAAGGCATAATTCGACCCAGAAAGGTCATGATTCGAGTCAGGGCTTGGTCATGATTTGACTTAAACTAGACAGTGGTTGAACAAGGATTTGTGATTCGACTCGAGCATATATTGTGAATCGACTCACAGTTGCATGATTCAAATCGTAAGCTAGTTGTGATTCGACTGACAAGCTTCAACCAAAATCATGTTCCTCTCTGCCTTGTTTGATCCGGCTAAGGGATGTATGTGATTCAAAACCTCAAAAATCCAAGTTTTCAGCTATGTTTTGAGATTCTACCTTTAACCTGACTTTAATCAATCTCAATTATGGTTCTTGTTCAACAAAACTCGACTAATTGACCTAAATCATAATGTTCAAACTCAAATACGCTCTCCGACATTATTTATAAGCAAAAGTTTTTTTAATTTTTTGGTCTTAAATATAAGCAAATGTCAACAAATCTAGGGATATTTAATGTCTTTAGTTGTTTCAAAACTATCTTTGCATTAATTATTAATGTTGTTATTGGGTGACAATTTAATTAAGGATGTATTAATAATTGTATTATCTCTTTTATATGAAATCAGGAAAATTAAATCAGCGTGAAAATTAAGGATGTATTAATAATTGTATTATCTCTTAATAAGCGTGAAAATTTTCTCTTTTGCTTATAAATCAGACCGGAGTAGTACAAACACTTTGAATTATACATGCTAAAATACATATTCAAAACTCGATCCTAAAAGATATGCGATTGAAGAGAAGACTCTAATGTAAACTAAATTCAAAGTAAAGCTTAAAAGACAAGCAACAAAATCATATGGAATACTTCCCCTTAATATATCAGAGACATGCAACTTCACAATGATATAACGAAAGTCGTAAAGCGCGGAGAACACTTAGACCTCTTTTCCCTTGGAGCAATTGCCACCCACCGAAGTTCTACTGATTTTCAATATCAATTTGATGGTTAGCGTGATCCACGCCTCACTCCCCGTTTTTTGTTATTAACTACTCCTATAATTTAAGAGAAAAAAATGTGTCATTTCTCAAATATTCAAATTCATTCTCATTCTCGTACAAAAATAATGAAGTATATGTTATACAACTAACAATATTTCCATACCTTACATATTTAAGGTTGAAATTCAATAGAATAGATTAATTTGTCTAACAAATTTATATTTAAAGAACTAAATAACAACTTTATTAAATGAAAAGTTAACATAAAACAAATTAAAAAAATCAAGTCTATTTTTTTTCACCGCCAGTATATATACTAGATCGATTAATCTGATTTGAATGTCAATTATAACATTAAGTGATTTTAGTCCCCTCCCGATCACAGTTACAAAAAAATGCACAATGGTCCTCCATATCAAATTTAGTTTCAATCGGTGTTTTAAAATCGGACCGAATCGGCTAGTCGGACCGGTCGAATCGGGAATTGAAAAGGTCACTGATCTGGTCTGATTGCTAGATCGGAGTGCTATTAAACCAGTGGGAACCGGTCAAAACCGCCAAAAACTGGTGGTTTAAATGCGTGTCTTTTTTTTCTTCATAATAACGATGCCGTTTTGATAAATAAAAAATTAAAATATAAATAGACTATATTCAAAACTTATTTGGAACAATTTTTCTTCATTTGTAATCGGATATTGTTTAAAACTTATTTGGATTTATATTTTGTACTATTTTATCGTATTTTATACTATTTTATCGTGCGTGACGACTATGTTAAGAGTTTGAATTTAAATAATGAACTTGTGAAATTATGATATTTTGAAATTTTGTAGATGTCGTGATATTTTTTAGAGACCAAGTCATCTAATTCAACTGATTTATTAAATACTGTATATAATTTTTTATAGAAACCAGTTTATTCAGCCGAGTTATCTAGTTTAGTCATGCAATTCGACCAATAACATAGTGGCTCGACCATTAAACCAACGATTCAATACCTTCACCAGTTTGATGACCGATTCGGTTTCTAACCTATTGATACTCACAGTCTAATTTAACCTATAATATTATTATATATATACATATAAAATTGTATCAAAGTTAACATATATTATTTATTGTTTAACTAATTTATTAATTTCCACCGGTTTTGTTGTCTAATCCAACAACACACATTTACAAGTACAGAATTGTTTTTTCTCAAAAAGAAAACCCTTGAATATTTGGTGTCTTCTTCTGAGAGGTAGTAAAACGCCAAACACTGAAAACCTATAGAATACTATAAGGAAACAGTGAGTGATTTCAAGAGGCGCCGTCAACCAATTACAAGCAAAGCTTGAGTGTCACAACACAAACACAACAACACATCAAAACAAACCTGTTTCCCTTTCCTAAATCTTATACTATAATCCTGTTTCTTAGTATTATAATACTATGTAACCTTAACCATAACATATAATAATATTATTATATACAATGCCACCAAAATCATCGTACAATATGTCTTCTCAACACCATGCCATGTCAAAGACTAGACCATCAACCAACTCTAACACTTTGCACCAATCACAACTAGACAACGTTTGGTACTGAAACGTTTTCGACCAATCACAACTAGACAACGTTGTACCTTTCTAATCCTAGTTTCTTAGTCGTTTTATCTCTTCCATTCGTTTCAAAGTTATTCTCACTTTATTGTCCTATACTATGAGATGAGTGACCACTATCTTCTCTCTCTCTCTCTCTAAATATCATCTCAACACAACACCTATGTATATAGATTTTTTTCTTTTCCGTTTTTCATTAATGATGAGGAAAATTTTGTTACAGCTCACACACTCTGTAATACAGAACAGGAATTCTAAGGATAGTAAAAGAGTTAGAGATTTTTAATATATAATATATTGAAGGTTAAATGTGAAAAAAATGTATGTAATTAAATATATATTTTATTTATAAAATTATGATAAATATGAATTAAAATATATAATGATTGGCTTTTAAATTAGTCTCTCATATTTAATTGTAAATTTTTTTAAGTAAATGCAAAAAAATTTTGAATAAATTATATGAATTAAAAAATATTATTATATTTAATTTTATTTAATTTTTTAATGATTAATATTTTTATTAGATAACGGTCACGGTCGCATATTTTTTTTTACAATTTTGATTGATACAATATTGTAAAATTTATTGCAGTTGTCGCAATGTAAATTAACCATAATTTACTTTTTACTATAAAAATGATGAATAACAGTATCGATATCAATATCGACATTATTTAATACCATTTCTTCGTAGTCGTTTTTGTGATAACTGACCGTTTAAAATCCCGATATTTATTATTAGTTATAAAAAAATAGTAAAATAATTAGAACTAGAGTATTTGGTGAATAAATGATTAATATAATTTGAATTTTTAAAGAAAAATTATTTAAAAGAGGGATTTTTTTTCCAAAAGAAACATATATTAAGTATCCCATGGAGTAAATTGTCTCTAAACTATTTTCAATTCATATGAATAAAAAAGAGAATCATACTTAAGAATTCACTTGATAGATTTTCATGGATTATTCATTACTCTTTATTTAAATCATTTTATTCACATTTTATTTATTTTCATTCAATGAAATAAAATATTATTTTAACTATTTATTTCAAATAAATATTTTAATAAATTTATCCTTCACTCATATTAATTTACTTACTATTTTATTGTTTTTTAATATTAAGTAACTGATTATCCAAATAATAATTATATAAAACTCTATTTTTTTATAAAAATAAAAAATAGTAAGAAATAATTATTTGAAAAATATCAATAAAAATATAAATCAAACTTGAGACTCAAAACTATACAATATATGAATTTTTTGAGATATGCCGACCTAATAATAATTTAATATACCTATATACTAAATTTGAATACTAGTAAAAATAGAAAGGTCTCCACCCTATACACTATTAATTATACACCATTCAATATTTCATCTCAAACTCTTGAATTTCCTTCAGGTGAACAATACTATATACTCTCTATCTACTCTTTCTAGGGTTTCCTTCTTTATCCATTTTTCTTTATATGTAACCCCTTGTCTTACTTTTTTTAGCCTATCTCTCTCTCTCTCTCTTTGTTTATAACTTCAATTTGATTATTCCTTCTTTCTCATTCATCAGAAACTAGAACAACAATTTTTTCAAGCTAGGTTAAAAAAAAATTGTTCATCTTCGTCTTCATCGTCGTCGTCATGGGAAGAGGTAGGGTTCAACTGAAACGGATCGAGAACAAAACAAGTCAACAAGTAACATTCTTCAAAAGAAGAACTGGACTTCTCAAGAAAGCTAATGAAATTTCTGTTCTTTGTGATGCTCAAGTCGCTTTGATTATGTTCTCTACCAAAGGAAAACTCTTCGAGTATTCCTCGGCGCCAAGGTTAGTATCATCGAATCGAATGGCAATTTCAATATATTTATAGTTATCAATTTATATACATGTGTTTTAGAAGAATTTTAATGGTGTAATTGAGGTGCAAGAATTTATATATTTATATATAATTTTGATTGTTTTGGATCCATTTTTTTTATAAAGCATATAAATTTTAATTAATATAGATAAATATTTTTTTTTGTTTAAGATCATTGTTGTTTTTATGATCTTAGGTTTTTTTTACCTAACTGAAAATTTAAATTTGGCAAGTATAGTATAGTGATGAATGATGATGAGTACTTGAAGTTGCTGTTTGATTGTACTTTTCTTCTCTATTTTAGGGTCTGGTCACATAATCGTGTATTACAATCCAACCCTTTTTTCTTCTATCAAAAGCCATACTTCTGGAAGATATCTTTGTTACTTTTGTACAATTTTTGTTATTCATAGATATGACAATGCATATTCTTTAACTTCACTGTAATATATAGTGTCAAATTCAGTTCATGATGTGTGAATACGTGTCTCTTGTTGAAGAGAAACAGTTTTTTTTTTCTATTTTAATACTGAAGTTCTCATAAATATATAATAATAATAATAATATAACTAATTCATGCATTGTGTTTATATATGGATGATGAAGTTCATAGATCAACTAGTTTGAAGTTAAATGATTCAAATTTAAAGAGTGTCATACTAATATACAATTAATATACTAACATTTTTAAAAGACAAAGTTGAAGATATAATTCAAAAGTTTTTGATAAAATAAAACCCTATCTTGATCTTGGTTTCCTAACTACCAAATATAAATTTTATTTATATATTATAAACATTAGAAAGTTTAATAGAAATACCTTGTATAAATAATTAAATTGCATGCAAAATGGCTAACACTAATGTATTTTTCCTTTTTCAAAAAGAAAGTAACTATTATTTATTTTTCTTAATAATAGAAACTATTCACTTTGGTTTTTTTTTATATAAATGTATGGAAGTAATCAAATATTTAGAAAATATTTTTATAATAACCTAGATGATACACCACCGTGAGTAAGAATCTATTTATAACCTAAGTAAAGCTATGACCTAACCAAGGACTATACATATATACAAAAAATATATTCCTAAGTTTATATATTTATTTATATATTTAAGTAATAAATAAAAAAAACTGTTGGAAAGACAATGTGGTGCATTAAATAATATTTTCCTAAATTGTAGTATATAGTACAAAAGTGGTATAGTCAGAGGAAAAGCTTTCAGGATTCCTGGTTCTTATAGAAAAAGAAGAAACATAACATAGACATGTGGATTAAGAGGTTTTTTGTTTCAACAAAAATGTCATATTCTATGATATAATATTCATTGTTTTGTAAAACTAGGTAAATTAATAAACTTGCATTTATTCAAGTTGGATGATAATAAGAATAAGTTCTTTATAGATAATTTTAATAGCATAAGTTCTTGGCAAAAATCTTTTAATCTATTATATATATTCGGATTACAATAAATCGCTTACACTTTTTATCTATTAGATTATCTCTAGCCAGCATGAATTATTATTTAATTTTCTTATAAATTTTACATGTAGAATATGCATGTTTTTACATGTAAAATATTTTTCTGAATGCATGTAATATATTATTTTTAGTTTTTTGATAGTTTTTTATTTTGAATTGTATGGAACAGCATGGAAGATATTTTGGAAAAATATGAGAGACAAAATCATACAGAACTTACTGGAGCTGCTGCTACCAATGAAACACAAGTAAAGTATTTCATTGAAATATTGCATAGAGAAACAATATATTTATGAACATGAAAGTTAATTATTATTTATAGTGATTGAGATTATTTTATTATAGGGAAATTGGACTTTTGAATACATGAAGTTAACTGCTAAAGTTCAAGTCTTGGAGAGGAACTTAAGGTACTTTTTTAGGGTTTATTATAGTAATAATATTAATCACTTTTAGATTTTGAAATGTTCTAAAACTACTTCATATCATGGACACATGCACGGCGCGCGCATGTATTTGAACTCTCTACCGTATCATGCAACAGAATGCAGAACCGTTAAATTTTAATACGGTTGGTTTTGAATTCAAATTTAACGGTCTTGTAGTCTGTTACACTATATATACCTTATACCATGTTTAATATAGGAATTTTGTGGGACATGATCTGGATCCTTTGAGTGTGAAAGAGCTTCAGAGTTTGGAGCAACAGCTCGACGCATCGCTAAAGCGCATCCGAACAAGAAAGGTGAAGAATGCTTATTTATTCATTCACAAGAAATATAAGAAGATGAAACTAAAAGAATAGAATAAGCATTATTACATGTAATATTAATAATATTTGGTTTTTCAGCTTATCTTCACAATTAAGTGATTAATATGATTTTATGCAGAACCAAGTTATGAATCAGTCCATCTCAGAGCTGCATAAAAGGGCAAGAGCATTGCAGGAACAAAACAGCAAGCTAGCAAAGGTAGAAGCTAGCTAGCTACATTCTTCTATTAACATTTGTCCATGACCTAAACCTTAAGAAGAATGGATGCTATAAAAAAAAGTACTAATGTTTTTTATGTTTTTTTATGGTTAGACAAAGGAGAAAGAGAAGATAGTGAATGAACTTCCACCACAGAGATGCCTTGAAACCATAGGCACAGGGCAATGTTCATCCACCCTCAACTTAGGTTTTCAACCACAGATTCTACCACCTCAACGATTGGTTCCTTCTCTAACTCTCAGGTATTTCTTCTCTCTGAAACTCTCAGGTATTTCTTATCTCGGAAACAGCAGATACGACACTGACATGTATATATACATAAATGTATGCAAATGAAGCCCTACACTAGACACGACCCTGACATATATATACATAAATGTATGAATATGAAGAAATGATATATTGGACACGACACACGAGTATGACAAATATATACATAAATGTATGGATACGAAGCACTGATACACCAAACAACACCAACATGCATGTGTCAATAAACTTAAGAAAAAAATAAAAATGATAAAATATAACATGTGTGCGTGACGTGTCAGACATCAGACACATTTTGAATCTGAAAAAGTCGATGCTTAGTAAGTACTAGTATACATATATATGATGCTTAGTAAGTATATATGTGTGAAAAATGATGGATGGATGGATGAATGAATGCAGTGGGGCTATACAAGCAAGAGGGTCATTGGAATTTGAAGAAACGGGTGAAGCTCAAACTGTTCCAATCAGCAATAATAATAGTCTTATTCCAGCATGGATGCTACAACATCTTGCTAACTAGATTGATATGTATGTCTGTGACAGACATATATATATTTATTATATGAAATATGTATGATTAATGTGTAAGTGTAAGTAAGCCTTATTAAGGTATCAACTATATCAGAATTTCATATTCTGTTCAAACTTCATATTTCAAATCAATGAGAATGCAGTCTTTGATATAAGATAAATGTTGATTTAAGCAGTTTCTTTTTTTTAGAATGTGTGCCATTAATATATTTTTCCAATTTGAGAATCTCTTATTTGGTTTTAAAAGTTCTCTCTCAATTGTCCAGCTAACTTGAGCTCAAACTTCATCCTTTTTTAGTGTGCAGTTCTAGTTCTTCTGGAATTGACTAATGTGTCTTATTTTGTTATGCTCTTGTAGTTTTTTATCCTTTTTGTATGGTTGGTTTCTTTGTTGTACTTTTTGTTACTTCTTATGTCAATCTTTTGCTACTTTGTACTTGGTTTAGACTTTTTACCATAATTTATTAATATTATTATTATTCTTTAAAAAAAAAACATTTCTGCCAAGAAATAATTGTACTTAATGAAATAAATAAGCACTTGTTGAATCAACATTGCTTTAAATAATAATTGTACTCCAAAACAGTGATAAGTAGTGATCACCATCCATAAGATGATAACATTTCCAGTAACAAGAATTGTGAATATGAAATGAAGATTGAGGATTTGGAACATAAAAAGTAGGACACTCCTCTTACATGAGTCAATGATCTCTTTATTCAATAGATAACAAATTCTTTTTCTATGTACAGACATTTCTCTAAAATACATTATTTGGTACTAACCTTCTAAGTAAATGAACACTATATACACTGCAGGACTAATTCTGTTTAAATAACACAGTTCCATGAATGAATACAAGAATTACATGCATTTCATGATTGATTCTAACTATTAATGTTGTTAGATTTTACTGTTCTTTTCGCCGTCTTGTCCATTAGCACCACCGGCAAGCATGTACTCTCTGCAATCAGGTTTTTTGTACAACATTACATATGATTCATTGAGAATATACATCAAATCAAAAAACAAAATAAAACAAAACACACAATAGGGGGAAAATAATATTATAATAACGCTGTCGATAAGTTTCAATCAAATTGACAGTGAAAAAGTGTTCGCAAATATGTAGGGGTGACTTGTTTTCTACAGTCACTAGCCGAGTTTTGAGCTAATGTTTTCGTATAAAAGGGAAACAAAGTCAACTAAGTCGAAAATGTATTATTTATGCTCTTGCGTAAAATACCTGAGTCTTCCACAAAGGCGAGCTAAAGCATCGGAACCAGTTCTATATGCAATATCCTCAACTTTAGCAGCATTAGATAAGGTCATGCTATCCGCAAGTACAAACTCACACAACTCCTTTAATGAATAAGCATCAGTCAACACAGCTGAATGGCCTCCACCAGCAGCTAGTTTTCGAACCTCCCCAACACACCTGTGATTTTGAAACTTTTAAGATTTTGAAACTTTTAACATAAACCCTAGGCAATCATGAAGAAGTTACTTCAACTAGAAACACATACCAGTCAACAGGTGACGGATACCAAGCATATGTAGATTTCTCGTTGGCTGCCTGACCGTAACTATTGTAACCCCATCCATGTATTCGACCATCTTTCATACAGATAAGTGTGTGAGAATGTCCACATGCAACAAGTTGAACGCTTTTTGGAACAACTAGAACTGGAATGTTACGGAAAAATGTCCGAGAGTCATTGACGACACACGAGAATAATCCTGTGTCGGGGCCAAGGCCTAACTGTCCAGATTGACCTCCACCCCAAGCGTAAAGTGCTCCTTCCTGAGTTAAAGCACATGTATGTACACCGCCGCATGAGACGTCTTTTATGAGAATACTGTCAAGGGAAACCACCCTCCTTGGAAGTAACTCTTTATCACCATACTGAAGTGAAGAATGTCCAAGCTGGCCCATACTTCCTAGTCCCCATGTGTAACTGCAAGGCCCGGGGACAAATATAAAAAAGTGATGAACCATTATCACAAGCTAAAACCCATAACTAATCATTTTAATATGGCTTATGGATGTGCCTATCTTTGAAAATACTACTTAGCAGTTAACAAAACCATAATTATGTGAATATAATAATAAAACTTATTATAGACATTTTTAAACACACATAAAACAAAAAACGCTTGAAATAAAATGTGACACGGTTGGCTCCTGGAGTATATAACTATAGTTTTATATGTTATAACCAAGCCAAGGGTCAAGGGAATAGAAACTTGCATAATAGATGCAGCATTTCCATTGTATTGTCTCTGACGTGAGATTCCCTAACGTGTCATGCGGAAAACCACATTTCTCAAGCTTAAACTTTAAAAATCTCCATCTAGAGAGTCCTTCATATCACTTACACCTCTCCCTCATCTGAAATGGCTGCTGTGTGGTACTCCCCACATGACACACTGGTAATCTTCACAGGCTCGGGGGCTTCGTCAAGGAATTTAGCATAAGAACTTATAATGCGAGCTCTTTGTAGTCCTTCACAGGTAACACCTCGGCCAAGTTGACCATACTCATTGTAGCCTGGTTTACGAAAACAATAAGACAGCCCTGATAAGTAGGTCACAAGAAACCTTCTTTTGAAAATGATTAAGTTTACTTTACTAGATTCAATGCTCTGTAAACTATCCAACTCAACTCCATAAGGCCAAACATAAACATAAAATCTACAAATCATGTATAAATAATGCTACCTCATCCTTATTGATAAGAACCTTAGGCTCTTTTCACATACATTAAGAAATGTTTGTGGTCTAACTAATGTGAATATGTTGCATATGATATGATTATTACTAGATAAATATTCTTGTGTACAATGTTGATTTTTCATCTTCTAAGACAAATTAGTAATATTAATTAGGGGTGTATTGGAAAAAATATATATGAACTTATCTAGTAATTAACATTGAAGTTGTATTTAGGGACACAGTTTTTTCCCCAAAAAAAGTGCTTTTAATAGTCACTGAATTACCCCAAGCTTGTAGTAGGCCTTCCTCAGACAAAGCAACCGCGTGAACAGCTCCACAAGACACTTGCTTAATGATCTGTAAGTAATTATATGAATGATGGCAAAATGGAAAATGAGAAAGGTTAAAAACAAGAAATCAGGCAAAAGGAAATTTAATGAAATAATTACATTCACAAAAGCAATTGCATGAAACAGCAGCAATTATTGTCACTTTTGGGCCTTCTTACTAATTAGACCTAAGAAATAGATTTTCGCAGTAGAAAAAAGATATTCCAACTGTTGAACATATTACATTAAGTACGGGAGCCAAGTATAAACTACTTAATAATGTTCTAAAGCACCCAAAATTATAGTATGGTACAGTAATAAATCACGAGTATTGAATATGCAAGAAAAAAAAAGGCATCTAGCATCTATGTGCAACCAACAATCAAATATGACAGCAACATTGACATTAGGAGAAAAGGGAAAATGATAAGACAGTGCTTGGAAAGAGTCCATTCAAAATAACCGTCTCATGTTCATCTCTCTCTACAAATTCAACTATAAAATAAATAGTGGCCAATGGATACTGTGATCTCTATTTATATAGAACCAAGGCAAGTAGTTAAATAATCAGCTCAAAAAAACAAAAGGATGCATTATTTCTTTGAGTCATAATGGACGTGTACATGGGAGTACATGTTTATAGGTGTATATGCTGAAACATATATACTTACTGTGTTAGATTTGAAGGCTCCCCAAAACAATCTTGGAAGATTTGATCCCTGGAATATAAAAAATAAGTTGAAAAAGCATATGATATATTATGAACACTATATTAACCCTCAAGAAGCTTATACCTGATTTTGCCCCCACACCCAAAGCCTTCCAGTCGAGATGGAACCATCATTTGCACGAGGTTCTGCAATGCAAGCAGAACAATGTGCACCACAAGATACAGATTTTACAAACTCTGACTCCAATTGTTTGACTTTCTTTGGATGTTCCCTTCGCTCCTCTGTTCCATCACCCAGTTGACCAAACTCATTAGCCCCTGAGATATGGGATATATGCATTTAGCCTTTGACAAGTGGCACTTTTATATTTATTATCTATTTGAAATATAAACTATTAACAATAGCAAAGAAACTAAAAATTAGAATTGTAAATTGAAAAGGAAAAATCTCTAGCAAGGCTAATTAATTCTTTACCACATAAGTGATATTAATCACGGATAGCGTCGGGCACATAATGGGCATTCCCAAAAATCCTAAAGCAAGATTAGCTCATGGAGGGACTGCTATTCACTACTATTTTTAAAAGTTATAGATTAAATCATTTATAATGAACAAATTATATTATACAAGTATAAACAATTTCCTTTTCTGTTTTAGTTTTTCATTTATATATAATATATTATATGTCGATTATAAGTTTTTCTGACACTTACATTTATTATACTATTCATTTGCAATTATCATACTGTTTTTTCCATTACAATAAAAGTTATATAAAATATTTGCCCATTTGGAGGTTGATGAGCCCATTTTAATGGTCATAATGATGGGCGCAAAACAATTTGCTATAACAACTTCAAAACAGCTATTTTGCTCCCTAATAAACCTAGCGTGATCACGATGGGGGTGAAACAGAATGGAAAGGGAGGTTCCATATGCTGCAGACAAATTACCAATTTATCCATTCTTGTGCAATTGAGCAACATAGAGAGGGTTCGTAGGAAACTGCCACATGGTGACTTGAATATGCAGGCTTGGACGGAAAGCCACTGTAGAGGAGGCTGGGGTCATTAATTGGAATAATTCGACAGTTTTTATTCCCCCGCTAGCAAATACACGACAGTTGTTAACTATGTTTACAAAACACTAACTATTTATTAATGTTGTAAATCATGGATTTTGAAAATAGTGGTTTGTTCAAATTCCACTAGCTGCAATAGCCACTATTTGACAACAATTTGTACTAAATAGCATGTATCACAAAACAATAACAATTTGTTAAAATTCAGCAACCCTATAGCGCAATAATAGCCGCTATTTGACGACACATTGTACTAAATAACATACCGTAGAACAATAGCAATTTGTTTGAATTCCGCTAAGCTATAGATGCTATTCTACAACACTATTGTTTATCGCTTAAAAATAGGTGCATGTGACTTTTGAGCATAGGACTGAAAGAGTAGGTTAAAATTTGGGGAAAGAAGTCTCAAGAACCTAGCTAACCACGTGGGGGATACATACATATGATTTCATGTTCCGGATGGGGGGTTCACATACCCCTACGGAATACTTTTCTCCCTCCCCATGCCCCCTGATGGGGATCCCTCCGGTACATTGCATATCACTCTAATGGCAGACACTCCATAGACATAAGTAATTTAGTTCAAATTTATTCATCTAATATTCAGTTTGAGTTTAACTGAATAACAATCACAAAGAAGCAGCTGCAACACAATAAACAAAGCTTTTAAACGAATACAAGAACAACAATGAGTAAAAGAAATCCAAACCCCAAGTGAAAAGCGAGCCATCCGAAGCTATCGCAGCTGTATGCTCGCGACCACAGGCAATATCCAACCAACGTGTATTGAGACCAGCTGGACATCCAAACAGCTGAGGCGGCAGCTGTTTAGGAATCCTCAACTCATCATCTTTCTCCCTTCTACCCGTCTGCCCAGATTGATTATACCCCCAAACATAAATAGCACTCTTCCTCGGAATATCCACCGCCACAGGTTTCGTAGTCCCCAAAATTGCATCAAGATCCATAGATTTTTTCCTTCAGAAGCAAGCATCAATATCCATACATTATTGACAATGAAATTGCATTAAGATTCAAAAAACACAAATTTGTTAGAATGCAAAGTACAGTAAAATTTCAAAATTGCAATCACTGATAATTAAAGCTGCACAAGAACACAAGAAACATTACAATGGCTAGGTCAAAACAGAGATAAACAAAACCCAATTTTGATCTCAATTTTCATGAAATTGAACGCAATGGTAAGGAAATGGATGTTAGTGAGAGAAAGTAGAGAGAGAAAGTAGAATACTTACCGGAGAGGGATGAGAATTGGGAATGAGTTTGAATGAATGAAAGGAAGAGTTTGGTTTAGGTAGCGGGAAATGCACGATGGTAGCGGTGAAGTCAGGAGCGGTGTTAAATGTCAAATGCTTTCTTGGTTTCCAAAGGCCACTCATTTGGAATATTTTATATAATTTCTAATTTTCAACATATTTATTTTTATTTTTGTTTTTTTATACGTGAGATTCATCTATAATATAAAAAGATTGATGATTGTCAAAAAATCAATTTTACCTTTTGACTTATGTGTTAATTAATCAGTTATGTTCTCTTTTTCAATGTTTTATTTCTTCATCTCATTTTTTTTAATAAATCTATTGTCTATATTCTCTTTCTCATTATTCATTCTCTTTTTCTCTCTAAGAGTCGTTTCTCCCTTCTTTTTCTTGTTTCTCTTCTTCTTTTTTTTTATCATTTATACTAAAAAAGATATTCTTTACTTTCTGATTCTCTTTCTCAACCCTCTTGTTTGTCTCTCACTTTTCCACGCTCTTTTTTTTTTAGATTATAGATAGATTTGGAGATAAGAAGAAAGAAATGAGAAACGTATATTTAAAGATAAGAAGAAGACAAGATCAGTAATACAAGTGAAAATATATACAAAAGTTAATAATCATGTCATCGTCTCTTTTTAACATCATTTTCGGGTTGTACATAGATATGGAAATGGAGATACAAGAAAGAAAAAATAAATATTAAAATAGCATCAAGAAGGTTAGTGATAACACTTTTTAGGTTTAAAGCTTTTGTTTTTTTATGTTGTTTTACTATGAGCTTTTTAATTGTAGCTTCATTCTTCTTTGAGGTTATTGCCTCTGATTTTTATTCTAATCTTTTTTTTCATGTTTTCATTAACTTTGGATGATTTTATTTTTTAAGGTACCAATACTCTCATCTTTCTGAGTTTAGACCAACTTTATTTGACTTTAGTTGTCTTTGTTTTTTCTATTTTTTCTTTCAAATGTGGATTTTCTTTTCCATCCCCTCTTTTTAACATCATTTCTCCTTCTTTTGTTTTGTTAGGTTGTACATAGATTTGAGAGGGGTGTTGCAGAATATTATTACAAATATTCTTGTGAATATTCTTATATCATATATATTATTTCTTTATTTAGTTATTTCTATTTTTAGGTAATCCTTTTATGGTTAGTATCTTGTAATCAATGTAGGATTCCTGTAATTATTTTTGGATTTTATCTCTACCTATTTTTAAGAGAGAGATCACTACACAAATTAATACAATTGAGAATTATTCTTCTCTCATTTGTTTAGACTATAATCATCACCAAGATTATCAATACTAGATTCATATGATCACTACTACAAAATACACCTTCTATAACACTAATTTTACTACGGTTAGGCTTCCACCGTGATAATATGTCTTAATTAACGCGTGATAATTTTCTTTTATTTATTTATAAAAATTTTGATATGATATAATCACGGATGAAACATAGGATCGTGGTTATATAATCACTCTCTCATGAGTTCGAATCTCAACAACTTCAAATATTGTATTTCTTTAACATTTAGTCGCGCCTTTGTGTTTTTTTCTTTGTAATATACTGATGTGTCAAATGTTTTATTTCTTTAACATTTAGTCATGCCTTTTTATTTTTATTTATTTTTAATTTTTAAAAAAAAATGAGATACCATCATAGTTTTTGAGAAAAACCGTTATGACATATTATTCATTTTGTTTTAAATATTTTAAATTGTAATACACTAGCGCTTCTTTATAAAATTTAATTTAGTAAGTAAGATATCATAACGGTTCGCATTTTTTACCATTGTGGTATCATTCATTCATTTTCATCAAGCTAACTAGCTTATCTCTTCAGTAGTCATTCTTTGCTGAGAAACGATACATCATTTCAACTCTAACATTCAGTGCTGAGAAACGACACACCATTTCAATCCTAACATTCATTGTTCATCATCATTGATTCATTGTTCATCATCATCGATTCATCGTTTTAAATTTGTTGTTCATTATCAACACGTAGTCATCATCGTCGTCATCGGTTTGTTTTCAACCCTAACACACTAACGCCAACATTAACATCATCATCATCACCGTCAAGGAGGAGTATAATAACAACATTATCTGTATCAATCTAAATCTTCACATTTACTTAGCCATCACATTTATGATACGTAAAACTTTTTTCCATGCACTACAATAAACTTCAGTTTCCATTGTTGTTAATGTTGTTGTTGTTGTTTTCTGGTTCTTGTTAAATATGTGTCATAAAACTTGATTAATCTGTTGTTGTTGTTGGATGTGTATGTGATAATGGATGAAAGAGTTTGTTGTTGTTACTGTTGAATGTGTATGTGATAATCGTTGAAAGAGTTTGTTGTTGTTGTTGTTGAATGTGTACATGATAATAGATGAAAGAGTTTGTTGTTGTTGTTGTTTTTGAAAATAGATATTGACTTCGTCGTATTCTTCATCTAGTGGCGAGAAAACTATGACAAGTGATACTCAAATCAAAAAGAAAAGATCACAAAGAGGTACCACTATGCTTACAAAAGTAACAAAAGTCCACAAATCTGGTATCAAATTGTCTATCACGTTTGATTCATATAATAGAGTAGTTGATGGTGAATACTCTTCTATTTTTAAGAGTTGTGTTGTGTTCCTTGGACGTATCAAAGTTAGTATATTGGTAAATGATTGGAAACAAGTGTCAGCTGAGGTCAAAGATAGCATATGGACAGATGTTAAGTTATTGGTTTTAATTTTCATCACTTCGATATGACTTTCTATAATTTCTAATACATTTATATTTGATTTAAATGTAGTTTACCTTTAAGTTTACGGATGGTGATAAGCACTTTAAAAAATGATTAACTTATGATGGTACGTGTTGGAAGGGAATTAAGTCACGGCTCACGTGTGACTACATTAGGAATCCTAGGATTGTTCTTAAGCGTCCATGTGTGAGGTATAGTTTTCTCTCGAAGAAGGCTTGGAAAATTTTTGCAAAGGATTGTCGTTCTGAGAAATTCCTGGTTAGTATTAGTCTTATTTATCTTGATAATTTGATGCTAATGATTTATAGATACTAATCATATTTTCACTATGTTTATAACAGACTAAAAGTCAAGCAGGAATTCAAAATAAAGCAAAAAATATTTACCCTCATAGATTATCTTGTGGAGGTTACACAAAGCTGGAGAAAAACATGATAGAGGAAAAAAAATGGGAGATGAAGACTCACTCCATTAGTCGTGATTGCAACTCATCTCCACTGTCAAGGCATGAGAAGTGAAAGAGGGTTTGACTAAGACCAAATGAAGAGTACATCTCAGATGATTCAAGAGCAACTGCTGAGAAAATTGTAAGTATGATGTGTTGTTCGTATGTTATGTGTTATTTAAATATTATGGTAATTACAATATTAATATTATCATGTATGTTATGTAGGATGTGTTGGTTGAGGAGGCATGTGGAACCTCATTTGTTCCAGAACCACGACATGATATACTAGTCGAGGCTATAGGAACAGATGAGCATGGTGGACGCGTTCGTGGTGTTAGAAAAGGCGTTGACCTTAGATTATTCTTTGGTCCAACCAAAAAAAGTGCCGACAATGCCAAATGAAAAGAGCATAGAGAAAAGCTTGCTCTTGTTGAGAAAGATTTAGAATAGCAGAGGAAGATGTTAGAAGTCAAGCGGGAAAGTCGGAAGAAAGACATAGACAAGTTAGAAGAGTTATATGCAGTAAGTGTTTTATCTGAAATGCTAGAGTTTTATATGAAATGTATGATCTATTTTGTTTAATATGAAAAGTTAGAAAAGATAGAAACGTATTTATCATGTATTGATATATTGTCACAAAGAATAAGTGGATCCTTACCACAACACACAGATGAAAATGATGATAATAATGTTGATGATCAAGTTCTCCAAACACATGGTGTACGTCATATTAGCACCAAAGGAAGCAATTATTCAGCCGCCCCCGCTAAAGAGGTTAATGAGTTATTGGATCCTTCTACAAATGAAATCACCATGTTATACGTTTTGGTTGCGGAAAGTGATGAAACGTATCCTCTTTCTCTATAGCATTGTTCATCAGTAGAGCTCTTCTACGTTTGTCCTAATGACATACGAGATTTTCTCTATGGTGGTAATTGGCTGGACGTAGGGATATTGCAAGTTTGGTGCACATAAGTATATATTTGAATATGCATGTCATTATAGTACATTATAATTTTTTGTATTTCCTTACTTATTTTTTGAATTTTGTTTAACCATTTAGGTACATTCATCGTGTATGTATAGAGTTAAATAAATCTATTATTTATGGCATCTTGGATCCGTTTAGTATTCCATGGTCAAATAATAAGCCAAAACATATTGATACCTACATTTTGGGACGATTAGGTTAAGGGGGGAAATAATGTTACTTCGCACCGTTTCTCAATGCGTAAGTAATTTTGAAATTGTGGTTTATCTTTTATAGTTAGTTTTGTTTTAGAAAATACTAATTATATATATGCTCGTGGTTATTCAGTGATCATTGGCAATTGACCATCATATCGCTTAAGACGAATACGATAACGACATTGTGTTCATTAGATCAACCACTAGAACTTAAAATGAAGCAAATTATTAATGGGTAAGTTTGTGTTTATATGAAATTTTTAGTAATACATATTTTATTTGACTTTGTAATTGTTTTAATTAGTTTAACCCGTAAAATATTTTCAATATACAGTGTTGTGCATCGACACAATATGTTGAACAATATTAGGAAAAAACCAATATTTATCTTGTCTAATGTAAGTGGCTATATTACTTGTGACATTAATTTATATATATTGTTACATGCATGAATGTTTATAGCATTCATGAAATTAATGTTTATTTTTGTAGATGAGAAAACAACCAAAGGGATTCGAGTGTGGTTATTATATAATGAAACACATGTTAAATATTGTCTTCGTCGGTATTGTTGATAAATAGGATCGGGTATATATTATATATGTAACGAATTCTTTACAATGCGCTTATAGGTCCTCAATAATAAGCTTAATCTGATATATTTTATGCAGACTTTTAACGATAAAACACTATTCTCATGCGAGGACTTTGTAGGTATTCGTAAATGTTGGGGGTATATGTTTAATGTGCTTAAAGGTTCTTAAACATGAGATTCATCTGTAATATATATATATATATATATATATATATATATATATATATATATATATATATATATATATATATATATATATATATATATATATATATATATATATATATATATATATATATATATATATATATATATATATATATATATATATATATATATATATATATATATATATATATATATATATATATATATATATATATATATATATATATATATATATATATATATATATATATATATATATATATATATATATATATATATATATATATATATTATTGTGAATCAGATACCTTTAAATAAAGTATAAACAGTTTCTTAATGATCAAAAAACTCACAAGGGTTAGGGTTAATAAAGAAGACAAGGTAAAACAACAAGGAACAACAAGGATTGGTTATTAAAGTGTTATTATGTCCTTTCTCTTAGAACAAGATTACAAGTATACAAGAATAACAAAATAGCCTCTCTCCCTTGAAATTAGGATTTTATCTTCCTATTTTTCCTTATTCCAAGATTGAGAAACTAGCATCCTATTTATAATAAAATAGCACACTAACCTAATGGACTTTTTAACAATTACTCATTACAAGCTAACTTAGGGTACAAGCTAACTTAAACAATTGGGCTTACAAGCAAGGCCCAATTCAACATGCTAACAAACCTAGCAATATTGACTAATGCATGTTAGAACAAACTTCGACTACAACACGCATTACTTGCGAACAAACTTCGACAACACTAGAGTTCGATCCAACATCTCACAAATCTCCACCTTGGACCTAACTCTATAACATCCAGAAACTAGCTTTCTTCATGAAGATTTATTAACTGCATATAGTGGAAAACATGCAACTGAGCAACGTCTTGGTGATCATATCAGCAGCATTATGATTTGTCGAAACCTTCAGCACTTGGACTTCTCCACGCTCGATTACCCCTCTGATGAAATGCAGCCTCACATCAATATGTTTGGTTCGCTCATGATAGGCTGGATTTTTCGACAGATGTATTGCACTTTGACTATCACATTTAACAGTGATAAATCGAACTTGAAGTTTTAGCTCCTTTGCAAAACCTTCAAACCACAATGCTTCCTTCACAGCTTCAGTTAGGGAAATATACTCCGCTTCAGTGGTTGATAAGGCAACGACCTTCTGAAGTGTTGCTTTCCAACTGATTGTTGTCCCAAACATAGTGAACACATATCCAGAGATAAATTTTCTGGAATCCATACAACCTGCATAATCAGAGTCGACATATCCTTCGATTGCTGCTTTACTATCTTCACCCAAGGCTCCACCATAAATTAGGACTCTATTCAGAGACCCATTTATGTACCTTAAAATCCACTTACAGCTGACTAACCTAGCTCTAGTAGGTTTCTTGATCAGTTCCCAGGTGTTGTTATCATGAAAAGATTTCATCTCATCATCCATGGCCTTCAGCCATTCAGTCTTCTTTCGACTCCTCATAACTTCCTTATAGTCTATAGGTTCTTCATCTAGAACCTCACTGTAACACGGTGGGAGAACTGACTTTAAACAATGTTGCGGATAGCAAGAGTCGCCACCGACTTTTATTTTATCCATAAGGAAAGGTTATAAAAGAACAGGAAAGACCTTAGAGAATATTTTGGGTCCGGGGGGTAGGTTATGAAAAGGGAAGGTGTTAGCACCCTTTTCATCCATGGTTATCCATGGGCTCTTAGGTACTTAAGCTCACTTTTGAATTGTTTTGAAAGTGTAGTGTGTGAATAGCAAAAAATTTCAGAATAGTTTAATAATAATTCGTGTATGGATGTGAAAAAAACTTGTTTGAAAATTTTGTTGGAAATTTGTTTAAGTGTGAAAAAGTTTTGAAGTGAGCAAGTATCTAGGAGTAACCTACCCTAATGTTTAAAGGTCTTTCTTATTCTTCATTCTTTCCTTTAGTAAGACTATCCCTACTATAATGGAGTAGGTAGTCCTTACTTTGGATGTTAAGGGACATGTGAGGGACAATTTGACTTTGAAGGCCATTGTGGGATGTAATAAGCACATATAAGGGACCATCATCATTTTTCGAAAGGGACTTGATTCGTAAAGGCAACCATAAGGGACTTTGATGATTTTTTTATTTGAGGGACTTGCTTTATACACCCCACTTAACCATTATTCGTAGGCAACTTGAGGGATATCCTTAGGAAGTGAGACGGCGATTAAAATCGACTTACGTGTGTGACGTGTTTATTTTAATTATCTTTATTTAAAAGTGATCTAAATTTATTTTAATATTACATACATGTTGTTACACTCCCTAATTACTAACCATAATAATAATTAAATAATTAAACAACTTTACCTCCAAGAAACAATTACAAAATAATAAGCAAAATAATTAAATAGCAAAGATAAATAAAATATAAATAAGCAATAATAAATAATAAAGGGGGTTAATTCTAAGTTTACTCGGCAAGACATCGCATCTTGTGCCTACGTATCCTTACGGGAGTGGAATCAGAGTAATCGTAGTTCCCCTCAATAGGGAGGTTAGAAACTTCTTGACTGTGGTCAAGGTCTCACGGGGAATAAACGCATCTTAAGGACACGCTTACATGGAGTGTAGAAACTCCAAATCTCTATGTTGAAATGTTAAGTTGTAATTAGGGTTAAACTAGGGATTCCACGGCGGGAAACCCTAAAATGAGCGCGGCGGCTCTTTGACCTAATGCTAGGGGTAAAATTGTAATTTTGTCCACGGCGAGACATGTATGAAAATTTAGGGTTTGTAAGAGGTTGTAAGGGTTTGAAGTTGAGGGCTATTGGCGCGGCGACCAAAAACTAGACCTAACCTTCGGATGTGTGTGATGTGACAGGATAATTGATGAATGTGGGAGAAATTGAATCATGCAAACAGAAAATAATGACCTAATTTAACTATGCGAGCAGAAATTTAAAAGCAGTAATGAAAGCGCGATTGTTAGGATTCGCGAGATTACAACCGAGAGGCAGTTACAGTAATAATAAAAAAAAATAAAACATCACGCAATAGTAGTGACCATGAGCTGCAAAAGATGAACACCGTTAGTAAACAAAGCTAGACAGAAATTGGGCGAGTCAGGAGAAAAAATGCAATATGGAGATTCTTGTTGTTTTTTAAAAGAAAAGAGATTTGATTAAATTAAGAGATGTTAACATAAAAAGATTTATTTTAATTTCGAAAAAAAAGGTTTTAATCTAATTATCTACAAAAAAAAGATTTGATGTCATTATTTTTTTAACAATATTTTTAGTTATTATTTTAAAAAAGTTCTTAATTTTATTATATGAAAATTTCAAGTTATTTGTTTTAAAAAGGGTTTTTAATTATTATTTTGTAAAAAAAACAATTTTTTGTATTAGTTTTAAAAAAGATTTAATAAAATTAATTAACTAATTATAAAAGAAAAAAAAAACAAAAAAAACATAAAAGAATAAAAGGGGTTGGGCCGGTCATCACTCCCGGACCCAACCCAGATGGTGAGTAATGAAACAAAATGTTAATTTAGGGTTTGGAAACCCTTGTGAGTAAGCCGCGGCGGCTTCATCCCCATCTTCCTCTCGTCTCTCTTCTTTCATGCTCCGAAGTTGCGCCATAAACTCTTCTTTAACTCAGTAACTCATCTGGAAAAAAAAACGAAAGTGAGAAACACAGTTTTAAACGATGGTAGCTTACGTTTTACGACCGTGAATCTTCCAATCTGCGATTGAATGGCCGATGATGTTTGGAAACTGAGGCTGGGAGTGTTGGTTGCCCGCCGTTCGTAACGGTGACGGCGATCTTGCTCTGTTTCGATCTCTCTCCCTCGACCGCTAGGGTTTCATGTTCTTCGCCGTTTTCCTCTAGGGCTTTCGCGATCTTCCCCCCTCTCTCACAGGTGGTATTTCTCCTTTTTATATACTCTGATTCTCTTATGGGCTTTTTGGATGTTTGAGACCCAAATTCGAACTTTCGCTCTGACATGATGAGGATTGGATTTGATTTACGTTTTTTCTGATACTTTGGGATTATTCCTCTTTAGTTCCGATTCGGTTTAATGCTTGCTGATAGGATCACAAATTTTGATATTGCAATTGATTTGAGATTGATTTGATTTAAACTCTGAATCTAATCTTCCATTATTAGGGAGTACTCTTCATTGACTTACTGATTTTGGATCGTGTGATTGTAGGTGTGGAATAGAAAATGAACTTGGGCCATGGAAGAATTTAGAAGCCCAAAAGGGGGAGGCTCGTGTTTGGGTATGAAGATGCTGGTGATGCCTTTGGTTGCTCGTTCTGAACCATCTGACTTTTCTCTTCTTCTTTTGTCCATGAACTGAACTAATTTTTTCCTTCTTCTTTCAGGAACAGACATTGCCTTATCTGATGCCTCCGAGAAAGTGCTGATGCGGTAATGACGACTTAGCGAGTCTGAACCGTATCGACTTGTTATCGTTGCTTCGATGTTGCTTGTCTTAGTTGTTTATATTTGATTCCTTCGACGTTTTTGGTAGGAAACTGGGGTCAGCCCTTGTCTGTCGCCTTTCCGGCCACTCGAAGCTTAACCCGATGATGAATTGCTCTGAGGGTTGCCCTTTTCTTATCTTTGCAAATGTTGGTTCGAATTATCCTTTGTTGTTCATCCTTACTGTTTGGAAATGCTTGCAGGGGATGGAATACTAGTGTGATGCTGTTGCTAATGACATTGCGGTGTTATACCTTTGTATTTGACGTTGATATTTGTTCGCAAATGACATTGTCAATATTGTTCGTAGCTGCAGCTAGTGTTGCTCGCCGTTGGCATTGATGTTTGTTCTGTACTGCAGTGGCATATTCTTCTTGCAAATGCTAGTTGGGGCTTATGCTTGATATACTTGTTGCTTGCACCTGACATGGTTGCTGATGAAGTTGCTTTTTCACGGCCTGTTGCGAGCTTGTGTTGAGATACTCGGTTCTAATGTTGTTTTCGATTTCTCTGGGGCAAAATCTTGAGTTATTGGAAACATACTGATTTTCCTCTTCTTTTTCAGGTGCAAATAAGTCTGGAGGCTGCCGGTCTTATGCCGTCGGCGAGGAGGGTATAACGGTGATGATGACTTGGTAGTCTGAACCACATTGGCGTTGTTGAATGTAGTTGCCTCGCGAAATACGTTGAGCTATTCGAAATAGTTGCCTTAATTCGGTTTTTCGACGTTCGGTAGAGAGTTGATAATGGCTTCGGTCATAGTCCTCTCGGCCGCTCGAGTTTATGCCCGATGATGATTAGAAAAAACTGAGGGTTGAACCTACTTCAATGATTTCTTAATTCTCTTGACCTTCACTTTATGTCTGTTAATAGCATTTTGCAGGGATATCAGTGTTGGCTTTCAAATTCAAAACTCGTCGACGACTCCTCACTTTGATTCTATCATGGCTAACAGGAAACGGTAATACACCTCTTCGCAACAAAGTGATTTTTACTGACATGTCACAAACGTCCTTCTCACTCCTTTAATTCTCTTTGCAGAAAATTCTATCTTAGACCCGGAAGCTGGACGCGAAATAAATCGGGGCGAGGCTTATATGCAAGGAGAGAACGGGAAGCCAGAAAGTAAAGGATATTGTTATGTCGTTAAAAACAAGTCTAGAGTAGTGCTCAACCGCGGATGCTCTTAATGAATTGTATTAGTTTCCAATAATACTTGATGTTTTTAGAATTAGAATCAACTTCACAGTTTGAATTTGTAACCCTCTTGAAATAGGAATGAAATTTGGTGTGTTTTTGAATAAATTCGGATAAAATTTGGTTTGCAGGTCTTAGTATTTTGCATCCATGTTTGTATTCATAGCATTATCATGTGGCATGTTGTCTGTTCTCTTTTGATGTGCAGGTTAGCTGAGGATTCATGGAGAAGTTCAAATACGAACATGAAGACCTTTAGATACTTTTAGGATTTAGGATAGATGCTTTAATGTAATCCCTTAGGATTTGAGAATTTTAATGTACTTCCTTGTAACGGTACTTTGCATGAAGCAACATCCCCATTCTTGTATGATAGCATTATTTATGAAATAAAATTCTCGAAGTTTTGAATTTATTTATATTCTATTCTTAGTTAAAAAATATAAACAAATGTGAATAAATCCACAAGTATTTAATTCATTAACATAGGCACAAAACATAAATATTTCCAAGTGGTATTTGTGATCCTAATCTCATCATCCGATTAAAATGTTAACCAATTGTTTCATAACCAAACTCATATGGGCACCATGGTCACAACATTTTCAGCATCAACAGCAAAACTAATCGTAATTAAACTCCACTGACCAAATGCCAAATCTCAATATGATCAGAACTGGTGATTGATAAATGCCTCAAAACCATAACGCATCAAATGCCTCAGAATTTTAATAACAGCCCGTCTTCAAGGAATTGGTAGAATTTGTGTAAAATGACCAAAATACCCCTGGGACCAAATCTGCAACACAAAACCCTTGAAGTCTTGGAAGTCCATTTAGCCTGATTAAAGTCAAAACCCTAGTTTTGGATGCACTGCTTAGGAGGTGCATTGTCTGAGGGAATTGTCAACTCTTCTGACCAATTGTGAATTTTGTGAACCTTGTGAACCTTCTTGGAACACCAAGTCTTGTATTTGTGAGGGCAAATTTTGGGGTGCAACAGCTGCCCCTGTTCAATTTTCTGAAACCTGAGGGGTTAGATTGGTATATTTGCCAGTCGTAACCTGGAAGGTTGAAGGGGATTGAACACAAAAGCCCAAAAATTTGCACTCACCAGTGCCTGGAGTGATATTGATGGTTGGTTGAACATGATTGAGTGGGCTTAAAGATGCCACTAGGGGAAAGTTCTTCAGCAGTATAATGAGAACTGTCAGGAGTCTGGAGTAATACTGATGTAACAGCGTGTCTTCATGAGGATAGAGCAATCAATAGTGATAACCCTAAAGCAGTCTTGAAGTGATAAATCTGACCTCAGGAGGATAGAGCAATCAATAGCTCTAAAGCAGTCTTGAAATAATAATGTGATATGTCTTCAGGAGGATAGAGCAATCAATAGCTCTGAAGCAGTCTTGAAGTAATAATGTGATATGTCTTCAGGAGGATAGAGCAATCAATAGCTCTAAAGCAGTATTGAAGTAATAATGTGATATGTCTTCAGGAGGATAGAGCAATCAATAGCTCTAAAGCAGTCTTGAAGTAATGATTTCAGGAGGATAGAGCAACGGATAGCTCTAAAGCAGTCTTGAAATAATAATGTGATATGTCTTCAGGAGGATAGAGCAATCAATAGCTCTGAAGCAGTCTTGAAGTAATAATGTCAGGAGGATAGAGCAATGGATAGCTCTAAAGCAGTCTTGAAATAATAATGTAATTTCAGGAGGATAGAGCAATGGAGAACTCTAAAGCAGTCTTGAAATAATTAGATGGCTTCAGGAGGATAGAGCAATGAATAGCTCTAAAGCAGTCTTGAAGTAGTAATATGACCTCATGAGGATAGAGCAATGAATAGCTCTAAAGCAGTCTTGAAGTAATAGGATGATTTCAGGAGGATAGAGCAATCAGTAGCTCTAAAGCAGTCTTGAAATAATAATGTGATATGTCTTCAGGAGGATAGAGCAATCAATAATGATAACCCTAAAGCAGTCTTGAAGTGATAAATCTGACCTCAGGAGGATAGAGCAATCAATAGCTCTAAAGCAGTCTTGAAGTAATAATGGCTTCAGGAGGATAGAGCAATCAATAGCTCTAAAGCAGTCTTGAAGTAATGATTTCAGGAGGATAGAGCAATGGATAGCTCTAAAGCAGTCTTGAAATAATAATGTAATTTCAGGAGGATAGAGCAATGGATAACTCTAAAGCAGTCTTGAAATAATTAGATGGCTTCAGGAGGATAGAGCAATGAATAGCTCTAAAGCAGTCTTGAAGTAGTAATATGACCTCATGAGGATAGAGCAATGAATAGCTCTAAAACAGTCTTGAAGTAATAGGATGATTTCAGGAGGATAGAGCAATCAGTAGCTCTAAAGCAGTCTTGAAGTCATGAGAGGCTATCAGGAGGATAACATAACCCTGAGGTTACAATAAAGCAGTCCCAAAGTAATAAGAAGCTCATCAGGAGGATAAAGTAACCCTGAGGTCACAATAAAGCAGTCCCAAAGATCATAAGCTTGTTTGTTGGATAATTAACCTGAAAACAAGGTAGCATTCTGTATAACAACATTAGTTTATGCTTTATGTATGCATGTATGACATGATGCACTTAGGTAATGTACTATAGACATATATGTTATGGTATGATGTAAATGATGTATGTATGATATGACACTGCTGGAAGTGTCTGGATATCCTTGTATAACAACTGCTAGCCAAGGAAAATAAATCCCGATTTGTTGAAGAATATATAACCCTCCGTCTGCTGGGGATAACAAGGTATAGATAACCTCCCGTTGTTGGGGATAACAAGGTATAGATAACCTCCCGTTGTTGGGGATAGTAGGGTATAGATAACCTTCGTTTTCGTTTGATAGTAGGATAAGTATAACATCCCGTCTTCGTTCATCGTGCCCTTATTGGAAAGTAATTTCCCGTATATCCGTATGAGGATAAAAGAGATGGATATAAATTCCAGGGGAGATTAGACTTTGTGAAAATGGATTAGTCCTACTGATGGTTTGTAACTGTCTTGTAAAGATGAACCGGCGAAGCTTCGTTGAAATCCTTCCCTCGTTCGTCCTTAGTAAATACTATTACTGCATTTTCATGCATTTCTGGTAAACATCAATCATATTAAAAGCATACATGCATTTCTGGTAAACATCAATCATATTCAAAGGCATACATACATTCAAACACAACCAATGGACGTTTCGCTTATGTAAATAGGGTAAAAGTAAATCTGGATTCAAAAGATGGAATTTATTTATATCAAAAGTGACCCATACACGGGTAAGTTTGTACAAGGAGACATAAACCCTAGTAAGAGAATTTTGTCATGAAGTTTTACAAAAAGAATCAGCTATGTGGGAAATAATCCTATTGAGTTTCAATTCTACTATTGCCACTCAAGTATCTCATCTTCTTGCTGTTGAGACGGAAACGATTGGATTGAGCTTTATCTGTTTGAGCTTGAGTAAGTAGTACAACTGGTTGCAGTTTCATGAGTGATCCAAACGAGACATAGTCATACGCTTTAATCCCTAACTTTTTCCTGGATTGCCCTTTCAGGTTTTCAATCCACCGGGATACCCTTTTTTGCCCAAGCCGCCTTTTCAGGTTTTCGACTTGCCGGGTGTACATCTTTTTATATATATATCCCTAATTTTTGCCCAAACCCTTTTGGTTTGCCGGGATGCCCTTATTTTTGCCTAGGCCTGTCAACCTAGCGGGTCTCTTTTTATGCGTAGTATTTTTTAACTATGTCTGCGTTTACAGGTTGTGGGAAGTCTTCACCATCCATTGTAGTCAGTATCATGGCACCTCCTGAGAACACTGTCTTGACTACAAATGGTCCCTCATATGTTGGAGTCCACTTGCCCCTAGGATCACCCTGTGGTAATATGATACGCTTGATTACCATGTCACCAGCCTGATATACCTTTGGCTTAACCTTCTTGTTAAAAGCTTTGATCATCCGTTTCTGGTACATCTGGCCATGACAAACTGCTGCTAACCTTTTCTCATCAATCAAATTTATCTGGTCAAGTCGAGTCTGAATCCACTCATCTTCATCCAAGCCTGCATCCTTCATAATTCTCAAGGAAGGGATCTGAACTTCAATAGGCAGAACTGCTTCCATACCATAGACTAAGGAGAATGGGGTTGCCCCTGTTGAAGTACGTATTGTAGTACGATAACCATGCAGAGCAAATGGTAACATCTCGTGCCAATCTTTGTAAGTAACAGTCATCTTCTGTACAATCTTCTTAATGTTCTTATTAGCAGCTTCAACTGCCCCATTCATCTTTGGACGATACGGAGAAGAGTTGTGATGCTTAATCTTGAACTGCGTACAGAGATCAGTAATCATAGTGTTGTTCAGATTAGAGCCATTGTCAGTGATAATCCTTTCAGGGGAACTAATCACAACACCAACACCATTACCATGTGCATTGGAGGCACCATCAAAAACCATAGTCCATCGGGATCCTTGTTCAGGTCCGTCATATTGTCCAGGTTCTTTGGTAACAGACATAATGTCTTCATCAGGGAACTCAAAATTCATTGACTGGTAATCACCTACTGCTTGATGAGCCAAATGATCAGCAACAACACTCCCCTTAATGGCCTTCTGAGTAGTATACTGTATATCATATTCCGTCAAGATCATTTGCCATCTTGCAATTCTTCCGGAGAGAGCAGGTTTCTCAAATATGTACTTGATTGGATCCATCTTCGAAATCAACAAGGTAGTATGGGTCAACATATACTGTCTTAGTCGGCGAGCAGCCCATGCCAAAGCGCAGCAAGTTTTCTCGAGCAGTGAGTATCTTGTTTCACAGTCGGTAAACTTTTTGCTAAGGTAGTATATTGCCTGCTCTTTTCGACCAGACTCGTCATGTTGCCCCAATACACACCCCATTGAGTTGTCTAATACTGTTAAATACATAATCAAGGGTCTTCCATCAACTGGTGGCATTAAAATTGGAGGTTCTAGCAAATATCTCTTGATTTCATCAAAGGCAGTCTGGCACTCATCATTCCATTCCATCACCTGATCTTTCTTCAACAACTTGAAGATTGGCTCACAGATGGTAGTTAATTGGGAAATAAATCTTGCAATGTAGTTCAATCGTCCCAAGAAACCTCTAACCTCCTTCTCAGTACGGGGAGCTGGCATCTCTCGTATAGCTTTCACTTTTGCAGGATCTACTTCAATACCTTTTCCACTGACAATGAAACCCAGGAGCTTTCCAGATCTAACTCCAAAAGTACACTTGTTTGGATTTAATCTCAACCTGTATTTCTTCAACCTCTCAAACAACTTGTGCAGATGATCAAGATGTTGTTCTTCATTCTGAGACCTGGCTCTTCATGTGGCTGTATAGCTTTCTCTTCTTGTTGTAACAACCTAGCAAGCCCTACAGGTATTTCACAATCGTCCTCGTTTCCGTCTTCAGTTTGATAGATCGGATTCTCGAAATTGTAATTGGCAATAGTAGAACTGTTATCAACTGGATCCAGAGTGGATGAGGATCTGCATTTTAGTGACGTGGGTGTGTGTAAGAACACATAGCTGGTAAAGCAAAAATAAAAGAAAAAGAAAGACAAGGAACACAATATTTACGAAAACGAAACGTCCACTGATTTTATTGAATGAAGTATGCAAATGAAATGACAACCCGTAACAAGCACACCATTGTGCCCCGGGTAAGGCACATGGCTTGAAAGTTTTAATTGTTCCAGAAATTATAAATTTAAAAACATAACACAGTAATAGTATTTACTCCTGACTAAAGGAGATAGGGATAACATCTTCAACTGTCCAATTATTGAGTCCAGCACCCACAGTAGGAAAAATCCATGCCTCCAAGTTGTAGTCTTCATCTTGATCTCCCACAGCATTGATAACCCCTTGATTGGTGATACGAACAGCACGGGCACGACGGACAGCCTTCTGGGACTCTGCAGTGAAACCCAAACCAAACTTGTCAGGCTTGTATGGAATATCAGAAAGCTGACCCCAAATAGTACAACCACCTTCTTCCACCACAGCTTTTGCATCATTGAGGGAGGCCATTGCCATTGTTGGAGGGTTTCTGATGACCACAGGAACCTTCTTCACAGCAGGAGGAGTCACACAATCCTTAACAGCCCAGGGGACCACTTCAAATGACTGACATGGAGTTTCAAGGTATTCACCTTCTACTTCCAGATACTTGAAAGTGTTTACATGGCTGACAAAGTATTCTTCCTCTCCAAAGACAGTAACAACTTTTCCATTCACCGGATATCTCAACTTTTGATGTAATGTGGAGGTCACAGCACCTTGATTGGAAGATCAATTTCCCCATGCACTACTCTTCTAGAACCATCAAAAGCCTTTACCACAATATTACTGGGCTTCAATACCGTATCTTCAGGACTCGGCTTGTTCAGGACTTCCTTAGGCAACACATTCAGAGAGGAACCATTGTCTATCAGCACATGAGACAGGGTAGTGCCCCTGCATTCAATTGAAATATGCAAGGCCCTGTTATGATCCCTCTTGGCAGGGGTCAAGTCAGCATCAGAAAATCCTAACCCGTTGTCATAGGTCAGGTGAGCAACACAATTCTCAAACTGGTCCACAGAAATTGCACTGGGTACATGAGCCATCTTTAGAAACTTGATCAATGACTTGGCATGAGCCTCAGAACATAATAACAGGGAGAGCATAGAAATCTTTGAGGGAGTATGCCCCAGCTGATCAACAATATCATAATCACTCTTGCGAATGATTTTCAATACTTCTTCCATCTGCTTAGAGAGGTCATCAGCAGCTGGCACATCAGTAGATACAGGCTCAATAACAGGACCCTTGCCCCGAGCATCAGTGGTGGAAGTAACAGCAGGGGTAACTGCACTCTTAGAAGCAACTGGAGGAGAGAAGACTCTTCCACTACGAGTGATCTTGCTAGATCCAGCAATATTATCAATGTCAACAGGCATATCAGGTAAAGGCTCCTGCTTGACACCATGGATGTAAACATCAGACCCATAGTGCCAAGGCACAACTTTGTCAGATGTATAAGGAATAGGACCAGGAGTGGTAATGATCAGAGGAGCTACTCTGGCTTCAGCGACAACTTTCACAGGACCTTCAGCAGTAATCTTGATTGGGCCCTGATGAGTGATTTTAATGGGACCTTTTGAAGTGGTTCTTAGTGGTACTTTGTCAACCATGTCAACCTCTTCAATCTTCTTACCCTGAGTCAGATGATCCACCATACTTTCTACAGATGTTGGTCTTCTTTCAAACACTATAGTATATTTATCCATGAGACGTTGAATCCCATCTCTCAAAATGAAGCAACTATCCGGCTTATAGGTACAATATAGACAATCTTCATGACAACCTGGAAGGATCCCAGCTTGTACTAACCTCTTTTTGATAACAGACAATGGTGTGCTCAACTCCATAACTGAATAGACATGCAGATCTTCATCAATATCTTCATCAATGGCGTTGACAGTCTTCTCGTGATTTGGCATTGGAGCTGTAATCACATTTGGAGTACCTGGTGGATCAAACTCAATTTCTCCAGCATCAATCATATCCTGAATTTTGTTCTTCAAGACCCAGCAGTTATTAGTATCATGTCCTGGACAGTTTGAATGATATGCACATCGTGCATTGGGATTGTACTTGGGAGAGGTAACATTGGGATTCTGAGGAGCCTCCCTCAGGGTAATAAGTTCAGCCTTCAACAAGTGTTGCAATGCCTGAGCCATTGACATGTTGATCTTCGTGAACTGTCTCCTAGCCCTCTGTTGGTTGCCTTGAGGCTGCTCTGTTGTTGCAGGAGTTGGATTTGAAATATGAACTGCACTAACAGACTGATGCCTTCTGTTACGATCAGGCTGACCATACACAGCATTAGATTCTTTCTTCCCAGTGGGAGGCTTCTTTGCAGTACCTGATGAAGAAGTGCCCACTTGGATCTTACCACTCTTGATACCATTCTCTACTCGCTCTCCTGTCATGATCAACTCAGTGAAGCCAGATGATGAGCTTCCAATGAGATGACTGTAAAACGGACCATTCAGCGTACACATGAACATATCAACCAACTCCCTATCAGTCAAAGGGGGTTGAACTCTTCCAGCTAAGTCTCTCCACTTCTGAGCATACTCCTTAAAGCTTTCTTTGGCACCCATAGACATGCTTTGAAGCTGCATGCGAGTGGGGGCTAAGTCAGCATTGTATTGATACTGCTTGTAGAAAGCTTCAGCAAGGTCATTCCAATCTCTGATGTTGACATTCTCCAACTGATAATACCACTCTAGCTGAGCTCCAGATAAACTTTCTTGAAAGAAATGGATCCACAACTTTTTATCAGCAGTGTGGGGTTGAATTCTTCTGACATAAGACCTCAGATGCAATTTGGGACAAGAGACCCCATCATAGACAACAAATGTAGGAACTTTGAACCCAATGGGTATGACCACCCCAGATATCAAGCTCAAATCCTCAAAATCCAGCCCAGATGATTTCTGTAATTCCATAGCATCCATTCTATCCACCAGCATCTTGAATTTGTCTTCGTTAGGCTCATGGTAGTAGTTAGCCTCAGAATCAGAGTCCCCCATAGTGTTGTGGAGACTGCCTCTCCCCTGCTCAGATTCTTCAGATTCATAGTCTTCAACCTGTTCCTTGGTCTTGGCAGGACCTTTGAACCTTCTTCCCATGTTGAGCAACCCAGCAGACCTTCTAGCCTTCTTAGTCTTCTTGGCCAGCAGCGTCTTCAATTCATCCTGCCCCTTGGATAGGTTCAGGATCAGCTCTTGGAACTGTGCATTCTGTGCCTGGAGATCCTTAACTGATTGTTCAAGAGCCATTGCTGAAATAAACAGCGAGGAGATGAGAAACCTGTGCACAATTATAAACCTGTGATGCAATGATATGGGAATGCATATGCAATGTTTTCAAGGACCGCAGGATTTAAATTTGCTTAAACAAACAAGAAAGTAACTTTTTATTAGTAATAACTTGTTTTGCCTTTTAGGCTTACAAAAAATGAAAACGAAATAAGTACAAAAGATGGGGTTTTAAGTCTCCCATGGACGCTTCCTCTTTGTGTTGAGGTATGAGTTGAGGTTTCGTTCCTCATGAAGTAGCTTTGTTAGCTCTAGGATCCTTGCTTGGCTTGCTTTGTAATGAGCCTCGAAAGTATCCCTTTGCTCTTTCAGTTGGATCCATGATCTCTGCAAGTCTTCCATATCAGTAGGCATGTCTGGGTGAAGGATGGTATAAGCTGTGTCTCCTTCAGCAATAGGTTCCATGGTAACTGGTAGGATGGCAGGATATGGCATCATGAGTGTCTGAGCACGAAATCGTACCCATCTGAGATAAGCCTCCATAGGAATGGTGTACTTAGGCTCCAGTGTCTTGCTGTCAATCCTGTTTACCTTTCCCCAAGCTCGGATGAATCTCTGACGGTAACCCTGAAGATCGTTGTCGTAGTCAAACACAATGCCCTGAATCAACATGTCATGTGGACCATCGCTCTGGGCGTAACCAAACTGTCGTAAAGCTAGAGATGGGTTGTAGGTGATGCCTCCTCTTATGCCTAGAAGTGGCACATTAGGAAACTCCCCACAACGGTCAATGATGGTGACATTCTCCATAGATCTGGAGCACCAATGGATGTCTGAGTGAGAAAGTGACATGATCCTCTTGGACCATCTGAACCCTTGCTCATTCTTCATTACTGAGCGAGGAAGGTGAGAAATAAACCACCTAGAAAGTAAAGGTATGCAGCACATCAAAGTTCCTCTTGCCCTTGTAGTACGGGTGTGAAGAGAATGTAGGATGTCTCCAAGTAAGGTAGGCACTGGATTGTGACTCAGGAATATGTTGATGGCATGAACGTCTATGAACTGATCAGGATTGGGGAACAACACTAAGCCATAAATCAATAAGGCTAAGATCTCCTCAAAAGCATCGTAGCTCATAGCCTTCAAGAACATTTGAGCTTTATCCACTAATACCTTGGCAAGAATACCTTTAACTCCACTTCTCGTCTCTAGAACAATGTCAGACTTCTTCAGATGTAGAGCTGCAGCAATAACTTCTGGTTTAAGCTCCTTCTCTAAGCCTGTGAATGGCTTCTGATCAAGAACAGGTATACCCAGAAGTTTAGAGAACTCCTCCATGGTTGGAACCAGCTGATAATCAGGAAATGTAAAGCAATGGTGCTTAGGGTCAAAGAACTGAAACAGCACACTCATCATGTCTTCACTGAACCCTGAAGTAACTAGATCCAATAAGTGACCATGTCTCTTGTTGAACTGGGAATGATCAGGCACTAGGGAAGCCAACTCCTTGAACTTAGCAGGTATCCCTACAAAGTTGATCCTGATGGTGTTTCTACGAGCAGAAGCCATGACCTGCAACAAAGAACAAAGATAAATCCTTTGGTCCTTGAAATGGTTAGGGAAAATGATATGCTTATGATGCATGATGATGTCATGATGTCATGCTCAATCACAAACATGTGGCACACACAAACAAGTCACACCATAGCCCTAGGTTTAAAGGCTTGCATGAGGTTCAAAGGCAAGTACCCTCCCCTGAAGTTAGATGGTTCATCCTGTCCTACAAAAGTAACCAGGTTCTAAGGGATCTCAATATCATTGATCCTTCACAAGGGTGGTTGTTCAGAAGGCAACTTACTTGCCAACCTAAACCCTCCAAGTTTAAGATCTCAATGAGCGTAGTATCGAGTGTCAACCAACTTCAGTCTGCACCAAAGCCGGTTACCTCACTACTTTCTAAAGGCCAAGATGAGTTAACTAGGGTTCTAAAAGTCAGTTAGTGCATTGACAACATATGGCAGCCTCAATATTATCCTCAACTTGACTTAAGGAATATAAGCACCAACCAAGAAGTCGCACTAACTATGGCCACCAGATCAACCGTATCGATATACGTCGTACAGTTTCCTTGGTCTATTGCCATTTACCTAAGGTACACTAGATCCGGGTTAGGACCTTTCACACATAAGAGCACCCCAACAATATAATAATAAAGCAAACAAGGCAAACAATTTAAAGTGATCTTAATTCCTAAGGGTACCCCTCTTAAATAGCTCCCCAGCAGAGTCGCCAGTTCTGTAACACGGTGGGAGAACTGACTTTAAACAATGTTGCGGATAGCAAGAGTCGCCACCGACTTTTATTTTATCCATAAGGAAAGGTTATAAAAGAACAGGAAAGACCTTAGAGAATATTTTGGGTCCGGGGGGTAGGTTATGAAAAGGGAAGGTGTTAGCACCCTTTTCATCCATGGTTATCCATGGGCTCTTAGGTACTTAAGCTCACTTTTGAATTGTTTTGAAAGTGTAGTGTGTGAATAGCAAAAAATTTCAGAATAGTTTAATAATAATCCGTGTATGGATGTGAAAAAAACTTGTTTGAAAATTTTGTTGGAAATTTGTTTAAGTGTGAAAAAGTTTTGAAGTGAGCAAGTATCTAGGAGTAACCTACCCTAATGTTTAAAGGTCTTTCTTATTCTTCATTCTTTCCTTTAGTAAGACTATCCCTACTATAATGGAGTAGGTAGTCCTTACTTTGGATGTTAAGGGACATGTGAGGGACAATTTGACTTTGAAGGCCATTGTGGGATGTAATAAGCACATATAAGGGACCATCATCATTTTTCGAAAGGGACTTGATTCGTAAAGGCAACCATAAGGGACTTTGATGATTTTTTTATTTGAGGGACTTGCTTTATACACCCCACTTAACCATTATTCGTAGGCAACTTGAGGGATATCCTTAGGAAGTGAGACGGCGATTAAAATCGACTTACGTGTGTGACGTGTTTATTTTAATTATCTTTATTTAAAAGTGATCTAAATTTATTTTAATATTACATACATGTTGTTACACTCCCTAATTACTAACCATAATAATAATTAAATAATTAAACAACTTTACCTCCAAGAAACAATTACAAAATAATAAGCAAAATAATTAAATAGCAAAGATAAATAAAATATAAATAAGCAATAATAAATAATAAAGGGGGTTAATTCTAAGTTTACTCGGCAAGACATCGCATCTTGTGCCTACGTATCCTTACGGGAGTGGAATCAGAGTAATCGTAGTTCCCCTCAATAGGGAGGTTAGAAACTTCTTGACTGTGGTCAAGGTCTCACGGGGAATAAACGCATCTTAAGGACACGCTTACACGGAGTGTAGAAACTCCAAATCTCTATGTTGAAATGTTAAGTTGTAATTAGGGATTCCACGGCGGGAAACCCTAAAATGAGCGCGGCGGCTCTTTGACCTAATGCTAGGGGTAAAATTGTAATTTTGTCCACGGCGAGACATGTATGAAAATTTAGGGTTTGTAAGAGGTTGTAAGGGTTTGAAGTTGAGGGCTATTGGCGCGGCGACCAAAAACTAGACCTAACCTTCGGATGTGTGTGATGTGACAGGATAATTGATGAATGTGGGAGAAATTGAATCATGCAAACAGAAAATAATGACCTAATTTAACTATGCGAGCAGAAATTTAAAAGCAGTAATGAAAGCGCGATTGTTAGGATTCGCGAGATTACAACCGAGAGGCAGTTACAGTAATAATAAAAAAAAATAAAACATCACGCAATAGTAGTGACCATGAGCTGCAAAAGATGAACACCGTTAGTAAACAAAGCTAGACAGAAATTGGGCGAGTCAGGAGAAAAAATGCAATATGGAGATTCTTGTTGTTTTTTAAAAGAAAAGAGATTTGATTAAATTAAGAGATGTTAACATAAAAAGATTTATTTTAATTTCGAAAAAAAAGGTTTTAATCTAATTATCTACAAAAAAAAGATTTGATGTCATTATTTTTTTAACAATATTTTTAGTTATTATTTTAAAAAAGTTCTTAATTTTATTATATGAAAATTTCAAGTTATTTGTTTTAAAAAGGGTTTTTAATTATTATTTTGTAAAAAAAACAATTTTTTGTATTAGTTTTAAAAAAGATTTAATAAAATTAATTAACTAATTATAAAAGAAAAAAAAAACAAAAAAAACATAAAAGAATAAAAGGGGTTGGGCCGGTCATCACTCCCGGACCCAACCCAGATGGTGAGTAATGAAACAAAATGTTAATTTAGGGTTTGGAAACCCTTGTGAGTAAGCCGCGGCGGCTTCATCCCCATCTTCCTCTCGTCTCTCTTCTTTCATGCTCCGAAGTTGCGCCATAAACTCTTCTTTAACTCAGTAACTCATCTGGAAAAAAAAACGAAAGTGAGAAACACAGTTTTAAACGATGGTAGCTTACGTTTTACGACCGTGAATCTTCCAATCTGCGATTGAATGGCCGATGATGTTTGGAAACTGAGGCTGGGAGTGTTGGTTGCCCGCCGTTCGTAACGGTGACGGCGATCTTGCTCTGTTTCGATCTCTCTCCCTCGACCGCTAGGGTTTCATGTTCTTCGCCGTTTTCCTCTAGGGCTTTCGCGATCTTCCCCCCTCTCTCACAGGTGGTATTTCTCCTTTTTATATACTCTGATTCTCTTATGGGCTTTTTGGATGTTTGAGACCCAAATTCGAACTTTCGCTCTGACATGATGAGGATTGGATTTGATTTACGTTTTTTCTGATACTTTGGGATTATTCCTCTTTAGTTCCGATTCGGTTTAATGCTTGCTGATAGGATCACAAATTTTGATATTGCAATTGATTTGAGATTGATTTGATTTAAACTCTGAATCTAATCTTCCATTATTAGGGAGTACTCTTCATTGACTTACTGATTTTGGATCGTGTGATTGTAGGTGTGGAATAGAAAATGAACTTGGGCCATGGAAGAATTTAGAAGCCCAAAAGGGGGAGGCTCGTGTTTGGGTATGAAGATGCTGGTGATGCCTTTGGTTGCTCGTTCTGAACCATCTGACTTTTCTCTTCTTCTTTTGTCCATGAACTGAACTAATTTTTTCCTTCTTCTTTCAGGAACAGACATTGCCTTATCTGATGCCTCCGAGAAAGTGCTGATGCGGTAATGACGACTTAGCGAGTCTGAACCGTATCGACTTGTTATCGTTGCTTCGATGTTGCTTGTCTTAGTTGTTTATATTTGATTCCTTCGACGTTTTTGGTAGGAAACTGGGGTCAGCCCTTGTCTGTCGCCTTTCCGGCCACTCGAAGCTTAACCCGATGATGAATTGCTCTGAGGGTTGCCCTTTTCTTATCTTTGCAAATGTTGGTTCGAATTATCCTTTGTTGTTCATCCTTACTGTTTGGAAATGCTTGCAGGGGATGGAATACTAGTGTGATGCTGTTGCTAATGACATTGCGGTGTTATACCTTTGTATTTGACGTTGATATTTGTTCGCAAATGACATTGTCAATATTGTTCGTAGCTGCAGCTAGTGTTGCTCGCCGTTGGCATTGATGTTTGTTCTGTACTGCAGTGGCATATTCTTCTTGCAAATGCTAGTTGGGGCTTATGCTTGATATACTTGTTGCTTGCACCTGACATGGTTGCTGATGAAGTTGCTTTTTCACGGCCTGTTGCGAGCTTGTGTTGAGATACTCGGTTCTAATGTTGTTTTCGATTTCTCTGGGGCAAAATCTTGAGTTATTGGAAACATACTGATTTTCCTCTTCTTTTTCAGGTGCAAATAAGTCTGGAGGCTGCCGGTCTTATGCCGTCGGCGAGGAGGGTATAACGGTGATGATGACTTGGTAGTCTGAACCACATTGGCGTTGTTGAATGTAGTTGCCTCGCGAAATACGTTGAGCTATTCGAAATAGTTGCCTTAATTCGGTTTTTCGACGTTCGGTAGAGAGTTGATAATGGCTTCGGTCATAGTCCTCTCGGCCGCTCGAGTTTATGCCCGATGATGATTAGAAAAAACTGAGGGTTGAACCTACTTCAATGATTTCTTAATTCTCTTGACCTTCACTTTATGTCTGTTAATAGCATTTTGCAGGGATATCAGTGTTGGCTTTCAAATTCAAAACTCGTCGACGACTCCTCACTTTGATTCTATCATGGCTAACAGGAAACGGTAATACACCTCTTCGCAACAAAGTGATTTTTACTGACATGTCACAAACGTCCTTCTCACTCCTTTAATTCTCTTTGCAGAAAATTCTATCTTAGACCCGGAAGCTGGACGCGAAATAAATCGGGGCGAGGCTTATATGCAAGGAGAGAACGGGAAGCCAGAAAGTAAAGGATATTGTTATGTCGTTAAAAACAAGTCTAGAGTAGTGCTCAACCGCGGATGCTCTTAATGAATTGTATTAGTTTCCAATAATACTTGATGTTTTTAGAATTAGAATCAACTTCACAGTTTGAATTTGTAACCCTCTTGAAATAGGAATGAAATTTGGTGTGTTTTTGAATAAATTCGGATAAAATTTGGTTTGCAGGTCTTAGTATTTTGCATCCATGTTTGTATTCATAGCATTATCATGTGGCATGTTGTCTGTTCTCTTTTGATGTGCAGGTTAGCTGAGGATTCATGGAGAAGTTCAAATACGAACATGAAGACCTTTAGATACTTTTAGGATTTAGGATAGATGCTTTAATGTAATCCCTTAGGATTTGAGAATTTTAATGTACTTCCTTGTAACGGTACTTTGCATGAAGCAACATCCCCATTCTTGTATGATAGCATTATTTATGAAATAAAATTCTCGAAGTTTTGAATTTATTTATATTCTATTCTTAGTTAAAAAATATAAACAAATGTGAATAAATCCACAAGTATTTAATTCATTAACATAGGCACAAAACATAAATATTTCCAAGTGGTATTTGTGATCCTAATCTCATCATCCGATTAAAATGTTAACCAATTGTTTCATAACCAAACTCATATGGGCACCATGGTCACAACATTTTCAGCATCAACAGCAAAACTAATCGTAATTAAACTCCACTGACCAAATGCCAAATCTCAATATGATCAGAACTGGTGATTGATAAATGCCTCAAAACCATAACGCATCAAATGCCTCAGAATTTTAATAACAGCCCGTCTTCAAGGAATTGGTAGAATTTGTGTAAAATGACCAAAATACCCCTGGGACCAAATCTGCAACACAAAACCCTTGAAGTCTTGGAAGTCCATTTAGCCTGATTAAAGTCAAAACCCTAGTTTTGGATGCACTGCTTAGGAGGTGCATTGTCTGAGGGAATTGTCAACTCTTCTGACCAATTGTGAATTTTGTGAACCTTGTGAACCTTCTTGGAACACCAAGTCTTGTATTTGTGAGGGCAAATTTTGGGGTGCAACACTCACTAGCAGAGATTAAGGCGTAAGCTATAAGATCTGCATACCCAAGTCTCTGAGGTGGCTTGATGACTCTCCTGACCTGTCTCTTGCTAGCAGGTAGTCATTATCAGTCTCCTCATCTTCGACAACATCTTCTGCGTCTTTTTCGACTTCATCTGGGGTAAGCAATTCAGCATCAATATGCTCCACCTCAACAGGAATCTCTCCCTGTTCCAGCTCTTCATCAGCATCATCATTTTTCTTGAAAGCCAGCTCTGCTTCATTGAAAACTACATCTCGATTGGTGATACACCTCCTGTGACCTGGCTCTAGGCACCATAACCTATAGGCTTTGACTCCTTCAGGGTATCCCATGAACATGCATTTCAAAGCTCTAGGTTCGACCTTGTCTTGCCTAATATGAGCATAGGCCACACAACCAAATACTCTCAGTTTGTCGAGACTAGGTGGATGTCCCGACCAAACTTCTTCAGGTGTCTTCATTCCCAAGGCAGTCGAGGGACATCTATTTATCAGGTAAGCTGTTGTCGAAATAGCTTCCGCCCAAAACACCTTCTTCAATCCAGCACTAACCAACATGCATCTAACCCTTTCAAGGATTGTTCGATTGAATCTCTCAGCTAAGCCATTTTGTTGAGGAGTACCTGCTACAGTCTTATGCCTTGCAATCCCAGTCTCAACACAGTAACTGTTGAATGCTTCGTTGCAGAATTCAAGGCCATTGTTGGTTCTCAACCTCTTAACCTTTCTACCAGTTTGAGTTTCGACCAGAATCTTCCAACTTTTGAAATTCTCAAAAGTTTCATCATTCGTCTTCTGAATGAATACCAATAGCTTTCTGGAATAGTCATCAACGATGGATAGAAAATACCTTGCACCTGAGTGTGAAGGATTCCTTGCAGGCCCCCAAAGATCAGCATGAATGTAATCCAGGGATCCGTGTGTTCTTTGCTTGCCTTTGCTAAACTTCGCCCTACAGGATTTACCAAATACACAAGATTCACAAAATTCCAACTTTTCGACTTTGTCACCTCCTAACAGGTTCTGCTTCCCTAATTCGACCAGGCCTCTTTCGCTGATATGGCCCAATCTCATGTTCCATAATTCTGTCTTCGACATAGATTTCGTGGATGCAATATTTATCGAACCACTTACAACCTCAGCCTCAAGGGTATACAAGCCTTGTTTCTTCATGCCTCTCAAGACTTCCTTCGACCCCTTCATGACTCTTAGGATACTTTTCTCTCCTTGAAAATGTATCTTTTTCTGTCGAATTCACCAAGAGAAATCAAATTTCTCTTCAAGTCAGGTACGTACCTGACTTCAGTCAATAACCTTATTGACTCATCATGAAGCTTGAATCTCACAGATCCAATACCTGCAATTTTGCAAGATTTGTTGTTTCCCAGCAGCACAGATCCACCATCTTGATCACATAGCTCCTCAAACAAATCTCTGTTTGGAGTCATGTGCCAAGTGCAACCTGAATCCCATAATCCACTCTTTCCTCGAGTCGCCACTTGAAACCACAAGAACATCAGATGAGTCGAAGTCATCTTGAACAATGGCTGCATTGCCATTACCTCCATGATCTTTCAGGCGTTCCGGGCACACCTTTCTTATGTGACCCTCCTTCTTACAGTGATAACATCGAATACTAGATGTTTCGCCACTATAATACTTCTGTTGACTTTTACCTTTCTTCTTGTCGAACTTACCATCCTTTCGCAAGAATTTTCCCTTAACGGCTAAACCTTCGCCCACCGTCGAAGGTTTATGCTCCTTTCGTTCGTTCAAGTCCTTTGAATACAAGGCTGATTGAACTTCTTCAAAGGTCAGGGACTCCCTTCCATACAAGAGAGTTTCTTTGAAGTGAGCATGTGTTCTGGGCAAAGCACACAGCAGCAACAGTGCTTGATCTTCATCATCGATCTTCACATCAATATTTTTAAGATCAAGAATCATCTTGTTGAACATATCCAACTGCTCACTCAGCCAACACTTTGTCTTCACTCATCTTGAATGAATATAAAGTTTGCTTCAGGTAGAGTCGATTCACCAGAGATTTGGTCATGTACAAACTTTCAATTTCACCCATAATCCCGATGTTGTAGTCTCCTTTGATGCTTGTCGAAGAACCTTATCACCAAGGCTCAACAATATTGCGTTGTGGGCTTTCTCGATCATGCCTATCTTTTCTTTTGCCGTTAACGCATCGTCCATGGCTGCCTCACCCTTCAACGCTTCCAAACAACCCTGTTGAACCAACAAAGCTTTCATCTTCAAGCGCCACAGACCGAAGTCGTTCACTCTGGTGAACTTTTCAATCTCTTACTTTGTTGAAGGCATCTTTTCCACGCTCACCGCACCAATTTGTTGTGAATCGGATACCTTTAAATAAAGTATAAACAATTTCTTAATGATCAAGAAACTCACAAGGGTTAGGGTTAATAAAGAAGACAAGGTAAAACAACAAGGAACAACAAGGATTAGTTATTAAAGTGCTATTCTTTCCTTTCTCTTAGAACAAGATTACAAGTATACAAGAATAACAAAATAACCTCTCTCCCTTGAAATTAGGATTTTATCTTCCTATTTTTCCTTATTCCAAGATTGAGAAACTAGCATCCTATTTATAATAGCACACTAACATAATGAGCTTTTTAATAATTACCCATTACAAGCTAACTTAAACAATTGGGCTTACAAGCAAGACCTAATTCAACATGCTAACAAACCTAGCAATATTGACTAATGCATGTTAGAACAAACTTCGACTACAACACGCATTACTTGCGAACAGACTTCGACAACACTAGAGTTCGATCCAACATCTCACACACACACGCACGCACGCGCGCGCGCGCACACACACACACACACACACACACACACACAGATATATATATATATATATATATATATATATATATATATATATATATATATATATATATATATATATATATATATATATATATATATATATATATATATATATATATATATATATATATATATATATATATATATATATATATATATATATATATATATATATATATATATATATATATATATATATATATATATATATATATATATATATATATATATATATATATATATGATGTACATTTGACTTTGAGTGTTGTAAATAACATTTTTCATCTGATGAAATAAATAAGTATTTGAGTTTAAAACCTTCAATTGTCGTTTCTGTTCTATTACAGTTTGATGTGCATTTGAGTTTGAGTGTTGTAAATAATATTTTTTATTTGATGAAATAAATAAGTACTTGAGATTGATTGTTTTAATATGCATCTTCAATTGTTGTTTTTGTTCTGTTATAGTTTAAACAATGCAGGTTATAAAATGGAAAATTTTCAAAATACAGTTTTTTTTTAAATCATATAATTTAACGACGATTTTTATTTTTGACTATAATTGTATAGTGAGAATATATAATATAATCACTGTTGTTGTAGAAGACCATGGTTATATACGTAAAATGCGATGGAAATCGAACTTTGGACCTTTAATATATTACAACGGTTAGGTTATCAATCGTGATAAGATATCACGCGCTTTCAGGTTTTCTACAATGTCATAAGACCGTGATTGTAAGTAACACATGTATAACAACACCCTACGTAATAACAGTAAGTCACGCGTGATGTTATCCTTTTTCCAACTGTTATTGTATATGTTTTCCGTAGTAATAGATACATCATTAAGAACGCTTGAATTATCAAAATTTTCATGATTTAAATTTTTATTTGAATGATTCTAATTTTCATTGGCGCTGTTATCCAAATTTTCTTATGTATCTACCTTTTTGAAAACAGATTTATCAAGAGCTCATTTTTGTAATTTTATTAGCTCCTCATTTTGTTTTCTTTTTTTTTTCTTCGTTTTTTAATATCCGATAATTGGTTTTTTAGGCAACATCTTAAAATAAATCAAATACTCAAATAAACCCAAAAAAAAAAATTCAAGTAGAGAACAATAGCACTTGAGAAGTATAATCTTAAACTTTAAATTACACACTATATTTTCACAATTGTAAGATTCAAATAGTTAAAATTGGATGCATAAAATAATATGTTAAATGTTAACAATTTGTAGAAAATAATATGTTAATAAAAAAAAATCAACGAAATTTTAGCACAAAATTCAAGTGAAATAGAGATTTGAACTTTAAGTAATTCAATTGAATTGGAGTAGTATTGAAATTGAGGATTGAGAATTGGAGTAATATTCAATATTTCAATTGGAGATTAGAATTTTTAGTGATGGATGCAAAACACAATTTTTATCTATGGATGCAAATTTACTTGTGTTCCCTAACTGAGAGGCCTGCAATAATGGTTTGATCGTATGGATGATACAAATTGTATTGAAATTGAAATTGAATGTTGGAATGAAATAAAGTGAAGTGACTGCGTATAAAAATTTGGGTTAAACACGTGTATATTTTTTTTTATAATACTACGAGTATTAAAAATGAGTCTGATATGTGTTTAATTTTTTTGTAATTTTATGTGAGTATTAAAAAAATTTGGGCCCCCAAAATCTTGGGTCGTAGGCCTTCACACCCCTTACTTTAGATCAAGGCTGACCCTATTAAGGTCAAACAACATTAACTGAAGTACTTATTGACCTCTTATCTAGAAACATCTGGTGATGGCGTCTAATAAAGAATTTATCTCAAGCCTCATTGTTTAGAAGATTTAAGTTTCAGATGAAGTGCTAAATCAATGTTGAATCAAGGAAGGGAACTTGAAGCTCCAAATTTGTGAAAGAGACGAAGTGTGAAAGTTCGTCTGATCTTGCGCTTACTGTGTTTCTGAGTGATCAGTTTAATATAAAGATATAACAGTAACTCTCAAGATAATTAGACAACTCATACATATATTTTAAAATGTTTTAAAGTCTCTCTTATGTAATAAAACACCTAAAAATATTTTTATATGCATCCTTAATTGATTACTGACTTGTTTAATCAATTTATAGGACTTTTTAAATTGATTTATCGATTACCATATTAAGGCTAGTCGATTAACATGTTTGTAATGCCTCAAACCTATTAGAGAAGTCTTTAATTGATTAATAATAGTATAATTCAAAAACTTTTTATATTAGGTTGTCTAATCGATTAACAAATAGGGTTAATCGATGAAGACATTAAAAATCTTCATGGATCATTTTCTTTTTGAACCAATTGATTTTCTATAAATAGAGAGGTCTTCTTCTCATTCCATTTCATCCCAAATTTCAAAATTGAAACTTTACTATGTCATTTTCTACTCCATTCTTCTCTATTTTCACCAAAGTTATCTTAGTGTCAAGAAAGTGAAAAATACTTGTGAGATTTTTGTTGTATTACTGGTGTGTAGGGATGGCAACGGGGCGGGTCGGGGGCGGGTTTAACTATACCCGCACCCGCGCCCGCCTCCATGTAACAGACCCGCCCCCGCCCCCAAATCCAATCGGGGGTGAAAATTTACCACCCAGACCCGCCTCCAGTAGAAAACGGGTGCACCCGCACCCGCCCCGCCCCCACCCGTAAAAAATTATTATTTTTTTAATTATAATAAAAATTAGTAATTTAATTAAAAAAATTGATTATTTTAATAAATTAATTAATTATTTAAGTAAAATTTTAATTAATAAATGAATATTAACTTGATTAATTTTATTATTTTAATTGGAATAAGAATATTAATAACTTAATTAAAAGTATAATTAATAAATAAATATTAAAATAAATAAAATAAGGAAATCAAAATAAAATATATTATTTGGGGCGGGGCGGGGGCGGGTGCGGGCGGGTCTTAGTGTCTACCCGCACCCGCACCCGCACCCGTAGTTAAGAACCGGGTTTCACCCGCACCCGCACCCGCACCCAATTAAATCGGATTTCCCCCGTTAATTTCGGGGCGGGCCCGGGCGGATGTGGGCGGGCCTGGGTTTGTTTGCCATCCCTACTGGTGTGTTGCATTTATTCTTGTCCAAAAGTGTGATTCTCTTGAACAATATATTTTGTTTGCTCTTGAGATTAGCCTATCAAAATTTTTATTTGGTTCTTGAGATTATTCGGTTAAAATCTCTATTTGATTAGTGAGTTTAGCATGTTAAAATCTCTGTTTGGTTTGAGAACCATTCTATATAAAATCTCTCATGTGTTGTAATAAGGTTCGTTGGAATATTCTATAAAAAAGCTCAAGACAAATTTTAATGTAACTCTCAAGAGAAAACTCTTTGAGATATAAGTAAGGCAAGTGGTAGGTAGAATCTTTATAAATTTTTGGTGCAATCTCTCTAACTCTATCTCTTTACTTTTTGACATTTATTTTTTCTTTACTTACTAATCCCTTCTTCTCCTTCTTCTTCGTTGTTTTATCTTTGTTGGACTAATATAAACAAATTTTTAATAAATAAAATTTTAGAATATTTTGATTTCTAGATATCACAAATCACTCCCCCCTACACACACGCGCCTCTTTGTGTTTGTAGTTACTTGATCAACATTATATATTGATGTTTCAGCATCTCTGAGGATAAGTCATCGATCAAAACGTAAATATTCTCGCCTCTACCTTCAAGAAGAAATCCTTGAATTGAGGTGGAAATGGAATTATTACCGAGTGGTTCGGTGGCTAGTTGATAAGTGGGCGTACTAGAATAACGTTTTGGAGGAAGAATCTAACTTAAAATAACGTATGATAAATATAAAGTCAGTTTCCTAAGATTGTGTCATTATTTTTACCTATGCTTCATCTAACTTAATTCTATTTTGTCTCTTTCATTTATTTTTCACTTTGTATTTACACCATAGTACTTGATAAAATTAATTTGTTATAAGATTAGATTAACTTATCTTTTTGTTTATAATATATTTTTTAATACATGTGAAATGAATGTGTCCTCATTCTGGTAGGTAAACAATCTCAAACAATGACTTTTGATCAAAGAAATCTCAAACTACCACTTTCCAACACGTTTGGAAACACAACCTAATAAAAAACAATAAAGTCAACACATACTAATAATAATTAAAAATATAATAATAATATTATTATTATTATTATTATTATTATTATTATTATTATTATTATTATTATTATTATTATTATTATTATTATTATTATTCATTTTCACCTATCATAAAATTCAACATCATTCAACAACAATTCCAATTCTCTGGCAAAGCTTCTGAAATCTGGTACCCCTCTCTCTCTCTCTATCTCTAGATTGTTTCTTTTTTTCCTGTTGATTGTGTTTTATTGACTCAAAGATTGCTTTTTTGTTTTCATTTTCAAAATTGATCTCTTTTTTCATTGAATTTTGTATGAATTGTTGTTGAGTTGTTTCTGAATCATCATCTAATTTTTTTAGGGCAAAGGGTCATTTTCTAGCATGTTTTAGATCATTCAGAAATTTAGTTTCACTTAGCTTTTGTATGTTTACCCTTATGCAAATTAGTAATTTTAGGTAATAGACTATTTAACACGTACTCCTGGAAAAATGCGTCCATGTGTCTAAATGTCAGACATCAATACTGACACGACACCGACATTTATGTTTATTTTTTAAAATTATTATATATGTGGATGTGTCGGTGTTGTGTATGGTGTCTGTGCTTGTGTCATTGTGTGCTTGTGTCATTGCTTCGTAGGTATTAGATTGTTCTTCCTTCTTGTAATAACAATCTTGTTGTTTTGTGTTTTAGAGATATTGCAGATACAGCAGGATCATGACTGACACTAATAGTTCTAACTCCGAAAAGAAATTCGTCCGAGTTGACATTAGTTCTGATACTGTATGTCCATTTTGCTTTGTGGGCAAAAAGAATCTTGACAAAGCCATTGCTTCCTCTAAGGATAAATACAACTTTGAGGTCTGACATTCTCCCTTTCGAATTTCGATGTGTTTTAACTTCTAACTATATCTTGTATTTCCAGTGTTGTAAAATCGCGGCTATAGCATTATAGCGTTTCAGAATTTGAACAAACTGTTATTTTTTGCGATTCTGTGCTAACTTGCTGTTTAACTGAACTCGCAGATTAAATGGCATCCGTATCAACTCAACCCCAATGCCCCTAAAGAAGGCATTGATAAGAGGGAGTTTTACAGAAGCAAGTTTGGATCCCGATCGGTTCAGATGGAAGCTCGAATGTTGGAGGTTTTAATTTTGTGTATCACATATGTTATTTTTGATTGTAATCATGTTCGTATTTCATCGCATCTTTGAGTTTGAGCAATTAATATTTTCATTTGACAGGTCTTCAGAGGAGTCGGTCTTGTTTATAGTTTGAATGGACTCACGTAAGATTAAGAGTGGTTTTACGATTCATCCATGGATTCTCTCCCGTGAAAATTTTCTCCGGTGGAAACTCGGCCACTCATTTATCTCTACCGCGTGCGGTGAAAGTTTTCTAAAAAATTGAATGGCAAGAATTTCCACTGAGTGAAAATCTCACTGGAGAGAATCACATCTCGAATTACTGAGGTTCAACTAACATCGTTTGAATTATCACGCAGAGGAAACACTCTCGACAGCCACAGGCTTATATATTTTTCCGGAGAGCAGGGTCTCGATAAGCAACACAATCTGGTTGAAGAACTATTCCTTGGTTATTTCACTCAGGGAAAATACATTGGTGACCGGTCAGTACTTTCGTTTTCTCACCTTTTTATGCTGCGGTGTGTTCAGTGTTTAAAGCCGTGTCCGAGTGTCAAATACCAACAGAACATTGACACTTGTGATTAGATAAGGCTACATTTATATTTCCAAATTATTACCGTGTCTGTGTGTCAGTATCAGTGTCTGTGTTTCGTTAATAATTAAGGTCATGGAAAATGAGTGGTAATTTGTGGAAGGATTTAGCCGACAATTTTTTATCGCAGGAATTTTCTTCTTGAATCTGCTGCCAAGGTTGGTATAGAAGGGGCAGAAGAGTTTCTTAAGAACCCTAACAATGGGCTGAAGGAGGTAAGATTTTTTCAATATAATCTTCCGTTGCTAGGTATCCACACACATTATTATCAGTTGTGCAATCGGATATAAATTCTCTATAGTGCAATCGGATTTAGATTCTCTATAGTCAAAGGATATCAATCGGTCGTTGAATGAAGATCAGACGATTTTAATCTAACTTCACCAAAACTAGCTTCAAAAATACATCTCAAAATACGAATACATAGCGGCTGGAATCCATGACTACAGAGAATTCGAAAATGTCCTACCAATAATAGATATCATAACCAATTATCATGATCGGTTTTAGTTATTGAATAACATTGCGTCTCTTCTGATCTTGCTTTCCATGAATCTACCTAGGTGGAGGATGAGCTTAAAACATACTCAAGAAACATTTCAGGGGTTCCCCATTATGTGGTAAGTGTACAAAATATTAAGACTTTTCTTTTAGTTGCTTAGTGATCAGCACCGAGCCGATTCTGTCACCATGATTCTGTCATACTCGTCGCTAATCCAAACGCACGCGTACTCATTTATTCATTTGATAGATTAACGGGACTCAGACGATAAGCGGTGCACAGCCGACGGAGGCATTCTTGAGAGCTTTCCAACTTGCTACAAGTTGACTTTTGTCTCCTCAGTTTTTAAATCCATTGTCTTCTGTTGAAATGATACTTTGGAAATAAGAAGCTAGTGGCATGTTTTATTGTATCACTATATCAAGATGCAGCAGAATTTTAAAGTCTTACACATTGCTTATACACAATAATAAATTGAATGACACTGCTATTTAATTTACAATCTAGAAAAGTTTGAACAAATTGCTGTTGTTCTATGTTAAATAGCGCTTAAAACCGCGTTTTTTTAGTTTTGTTGAGTAACCGAATTTAAACAAACCGCAATTGGTAACAACATTTTTTATAACTCAATGCAACTTGCATATTGTGTCATAAAAATAATTTGAGAGAAAATTATTTTGTAAAATTGGAATATTTAAAATTGAATTTGAATGTTTCTACTCTAACAAGTTTCAAGGTAATTTTGTAATAGTAGCCAAACATCCATATTTTTCAAATATTACATTTATCAGAATGATCAAATTATAGGATTGGAGAGAACACAATGGATTGGAGTTAAGGTGGCAAAACAAATCCAATTTACCGGACATATCTGTTTAATCTGCATTTTTTTTCAGAGTTGGTCAAAGTTTTAGGTCCGCACCTTTTATTATGTCTGTTCCGTTTCTTTTTTTTTTTCAGACTCGTGCATTAACATGAATTTTGTAACTCTAGGCTTTGTGGATGCAAAGTCCGCCCCACCCTAATTTTGTTTTGGCGGATTAAAGTTTTAGGTTCACACCCTATGCTATGGATTATAGTTTCAGGTTCACACCCTCTACTATGCTCGTCCCATCCCGCCTCTTTTTTTATAAATTTTTGCGGGACAGACATGTCCTTTTGCCACTGCCTATAATTAGAGCTTCGGATTATATTCATTACAATATCAATCTGATAAGAACCTAATGAATCAAATTGAGTCCATTTATCCTCATCTTTTGCAATTAAAGTAAAATGGAACATTATTTGATTTTACAAGTAAAAATTGAAAAAAATTGAATGTAAATACAGATGCACCCCAAATTTTGGTATGCATTATGTTTAGCTATTTGTTGTTTTTTCTCAAAATACAACAGTCTTCTTGCCTTCATAAGGTAATACTCTAAGTTCACAATAAGATCTTATAGCCTTGGAAAGACATTGTTTCTCAAGGTTTTCTGATTTCTGCACAAAGCTCTGCAAGTTATCTCTGTGTGAAACTCTCTCAACCTGCAAATCAGACTCAACCACTTTAGACTCACATAAACATCAAATCATAATTGAGACGGTGTGAGTTGCCCAAAAGCAGAAACCTAATAGCAGGACCCTGGATCGTAAACTCTTCTACCATATTAAGAAATGTAGCTAGAATTTGATACCATGTTAAGAATTGCATGTTCAGGCCATGTATTGTCTGACGTGGGACCCTTAACAACCATGTTTGTGATAAACACCTTAGTGCAGTTAAGATCAACATTCACATCTTAATACAAAGAAACTAGAAACATGGAAGGAAAAAGTTTATGTTTACCATTTGTTCAATTATAGGTCCAGCGTCAAGTTCTTCGGTCACAAAATGAGTTGTTGCACCAATTAATTTCACACCAGCCTCAAAGGCCTGCCAAATTAGTATATAGCATTTTAAACACAAAGATGAATGCCCACGGCAACAGCTTGACCAGTCAAAGTGTGAGAAGATGAACCTGTTTAGACGGATGACCACCCTTGAATGATGGCAACAAACCATGGTGAATGTTAATTACGTCGTTACCGTAGCTCCTTAGAAAGTTTCCCGATAGTATCTTTACATATAAACCAATGCTGTTAAGTATCAATAGTAATATTAGTAACATGTGGAGAACAGGAATTGTAATTAGTTATTTACCTGCATATATCTTGCAAGTACTAAAAAATCGGTATTTTGAACAAGCTCTAATATCTCGCTTTCTCTTTTATTTTCTTTGGTCATGTTTAAACAATGATATGGAATACCGTGCCTTTCAAGAAAGCGAATCACGTGCGTGTTTGAATCTCTATGATGGTTACTGATCAATACAACATGTAAATCGATTAAAATGTGAACAAAAATGCATATAATAGAGATATAAATTCATTTACCGGTGTAATTTCTGAAATTTCACCTGATTACACAAGTGATATCCACCGGAAGTCTTCCGTCCTGCCATCCGTGTAATAAATCAACCAAACAATGGTCCTGCAGCAAAAGAACAAAGGCTTCAACATATATCTATCTATATGGATCCGATACAGTAATACTCCCTGGCCTAGGGTCCTGGCTCCGCCACTGCAGTTACATGCTATAATCAATCTTAGTCGTTGATTCGAGATCAGACGACTTAGATTATATATTCACTAAATCAGTATTAAACGATCTGGACCAACAATTTAGATTGGATTGTTAACATTAGTAACTACGTGACACAATTACTACAGGGAATCTGTTTCCGTACATGTATATGTCTGTGCAACGTGACAAGAGTGATAATAATGCACACCTGCTTTGATGCAAGAACGGCTATTTTATATTTAGGATCAAGAGCTGGCACCCTCACGCAAGATCTTGTTGCATTGAATGCCTGTGAAAGCTTTAGGAAATCCTCCTCCATCTGCATCCGTGGCCATTTAAGAGGATCAAAAACAAAATCACTGCAATGATCAACACAAGCCAATGCAGCTGCAGTCATTGTTTTGTTTCTGTACACTCATTCAAATCGCTAACTAGTTTTCCTTCCCCTTGCATGCATGTATGTTCAGATCTGACTTTTTTAACTACGCATTAGATTATGAAGCTCAGATAATGCATTCACACTGAGATAAACTTGGCATTAGAGCATGTTAAAGCATACAGAAACAGTAACAACACTGGTTTAGATTAACTTCCAAGATACACTTATTGAAGTAAAAAAGTTTAAAAAATAGCAATAGTCACCATAGGAACTTAAAATAACATTTGAAGAATTGTAATTTTATTTTAATTGAGAAGCTGGTATAAGCTAGAATGTATAAGCTAATCCAAATTGATCCCCAGTAACTGCTAAAACAATCCCTAAGGACTAATTTCAAATACCTACTAAGAACAATCGCTAAGGACTAATTTGAAATCAGATCAAAAGTACTCAAAAATAAACAGTTTAATTAAGCAGTTATAATATACAAGTTTATATATACAAGTGTTTATGTATAAGCTATTTCTACTACCACAACCATACAAGCTTTATTCCAATAGGTGGAGTCGGCTACATGGATCAAACCACACCATAACCTTCAATCAAAAACCACGCTTCTATACAACTCATTAATCTCGAGATCTTTCTTAATAATTTCTCTAAAAGTTTTTCCAAGTCTTCCTCTACCTCTAACGGTTTTGACTACACTCCATTTAATTTAGTCGCCTGAATCCGCAGGTCTTCTTTCTACAAGTCCAAACCACCTAAACCTAGTTTCCACCATCTTTTCTACTATAAGTGATACCCCAAACTCTTGAATACTGTCATTTCTAATCTTACCACAAATTCAAAGCAACATCTTCATCATTGTTATACTTAGTTTACTTACGTGTTGGTTATTTACATCCCAACATTCTGTTTGATCTTATCGATGTCTGATAAACTAAACTGTTTTCATAAGTTATCCGGCTAAAAGCGGTTGTTAAACATGTCATGAGTTGTTTCCACGAACCCTTTCAAATCTGTGTCACTAGATAAACTGAAATATGCCAATTAAAATGGACTCTAAAACATTTACAAAAACCCACAACAAGACAACATTGATTGAGCTTACATGGTATGATATATATAGAAACAACAAGAGAATAGATAAAAGAGAGTACCTTCTAGAGTAAAAGACATGTTTATTTTGAGGAACAAAAACATCAGCAGATAAAATGTTTCCACCTCTAGATGCAATACAATCAGATAACTTTGCAACAATTCCAACAGCATCCTATCAAAACATCACACAAAAAACACAAATTCAATTTCATTTCCAAATAATTGAAGAAACCCATTTTCAAATTGAGTAAAGGGGTCTCAAAAAATCATTCCTTTACGAGTTTGCAATAGTAAAAAGCGTGGAACGCGGGTGAATTACTTACAGGACAATGAAAAACGTGGATTCCATGGCAGAGTGATGGTAATGGCGGATCTAGGGATTTGAATGAGAAATTCCTGATCTTAGTGTTGTTGGTTAATCCCAAAACTTGGGATACTCTTCTTACCACCATGCCCATTTTTCTTTCTCTGATCCACAAGAAGTTACACTACATGATTGAAGAGGATGAAGTGTAAGGAGTTTTGGAAATGATGAAGAGGATAATTTATAAATTAATAGTATTTTTTTTAATTATTTTTTTTATAGAAATTTATTTAGAAATTAAATATTTAAAGAGATATTTTAAATTTTCTTTCAAATATATCCGCTCATTCATTCTTTTCTTGCTTGGTGTCTCATTCATTCTTCTATTGCTTGACGTTTATCTAATATGCAAATTACATTAATTGGGTTTCTTTAATATAGGTAATTTCTATAACCATTACATAGATAGCATCTTGTACAAAAAGATAAATATTGATCTGATCTTATCGGATTAGAAAATGATTAACAGTCAACAATACGTCGTGAGCTTCTGTATTCTTCGATGATAGAGAAAAGAAAAGGGTGTATCTGCAAGGTACTCCGATGTCAAAGTAAGAGACAGAGTAGAAAGAGTAAGTACAAAAAGGTGGGTAGAGAATTGAATACCTGACCATCTAGTGAAATAGGGTATTTATATTGTGCCCTCAGCGCTGAGCCAACGATTACTTTGCACTAGGTTGGATCGCAAGGCCCGATACGAGTAACTGTCAGGACTTACATGGCATATGGAAGACCGACATGTGGTCTTCGCTCTAGATCATCTGTCCTGTATTCCTCGAAAGGTGGGTAGTTGTCTGCTGACGTGTACCCGCGTGGGGGGGCACGTGGAGACCGTGGAGGGAGACGTGTGAGAACTCCTTGTGGATGTTGAAAGATTGGGCCTTCATTGGGCCCCCCCTGACGGGAAGCTGGGTTGGGTCGTGCCCCGCGGTTAACCAGCCTCTGACCCAGTCCAGAACAGAAGCCCCCTAAGTCGTTGCTCTGAAGCAGATGAGTAATGACTTAAGAGTCAGTTCGGGCATCGAGGACATGTCCGGAGAAGTGGTGTGCGTGTCTGAAACACTGGACTCGGGGACAAAGTGTGTGCCCAAGATAAGTAACTTCCTCGTTCGGGCAAGAGCTTGCGGGAAGGTTTGTCTGTCAAACGCAGTCCTGGCTCTTTTCTTCCTTCTCCCCTAGATATGTCCTCGTTGGGAGTTTTGGTCGACTATGTGGCGAAGATGGAAAGGAACGGGCACGCCTGGTCCTCGAGCACGAGGGAGAGTCAAGAGGACACGCGTGGTGTCTTCTAACGCCATGTGTCACGAGTAATCAGTGTCTAGGGCGGCTAGGCGTAGGGGCACTTGAGTGCCTAGTGATGTCTCGCGTCCCGTGCTGGGATTATAAATATGGGAAAAGTCTTCTTCATTTCCACTTCCCCTTCATTTCAGTTAGAATTTCTTCCAAGTCTCTCCAAGATCTCTCTGCTCCTCAGACCGCGTCCGCCGTCGCCGCCGCCATCAGTCTTTCTCCGTAGCTCAGATCTTCTTTCTTCAAGTAAGTTTATGTTTCCTTTTCCAGCTTTTTATTGATTTTCCAATGACTTCTCCCGGGAGCTAGTAGGGTTACGGGGAATGCATGAGATTTTCGGCGACTTCTGGAGATGAACGACGAGAATCTGAGGGAGGAGCTCGACCTAGTCGAAAAAATCTGGTGGGCGACGTCCCTCCGCGAAGCCTCGCTCAAACAGATGACAACTTTGCGACATGACAGCAAAGTCATCAAACGTGAATTCCAAGTAGGCAGCCTAGTCCTACGAAGAAACCAGAAAGATTCACGTGAAGGCAAGCTCGTCGCAAACTGGGAGGGCCGATATCGCATCTGCGCGAAAACGGAGACCAGAGCCTACTACCTCGAAAACCTGCACGAAAGGAACTTGCTCCAGTGCTCCGACTCCAACCACTCTACCAGTTCTCTGCATTGTCGAGGACCAATAACGTCGAGCAAAGGCCCCAAATACTTAAATGAAAACACGCAAGTAAAACACATATTCAACATACAAGCAGCACACACAAAATATAAAAATACCAAAAGATATATCAAAATGCATTGTGTCGGGCAGAGCCCTTGTTCAATTATTACAAGTCAAAACCCTTGGCACACAGGCCGGGCAAAATCAGCTACTAACTACGGCACGCAGACCTGACAAAATAACTCAAATGGCGTGCAGGCTAAACAGCTAAAAGAGGAAAAATAATCAAGCAATGACTTCTTTCTCGGGCCGGGATCCCCCATCACTCTGACCATTTCCATCGTCGGACTCCTCGGGTGTAACACCCTTTTCTACCCCACAAATATAAATGCAAATTAATCATATTTATCAGAGTAAAATATTGAACGCAACACATCATCTCAAAAGGGCGCACATTTCTAAAAAATTCAAATATAGTCAATGCTCCGTAAACAACGGGTTTTTCCAAAATTATTCAAAAATATTACTCAAAGGGCAGCGGAACTCAAAAAGGTAATAATCCAAAGCTTTCCTTGCGCCGCAGGGCAATCAACATAATAAAACTCAATAAAATATAGTTTGACTCAAAGACCCCAATCCGATGTTACACTATCAGAGCAAGACCCTCTAAGTTAACCACAAGTGTCAACGACCCAAAAACTTCAAAAGTCCTCGACGGCATCCACGGCTAAACCTGGTCATCTGCACATTACTCACGTGGAGGCAACATTCAAACAGGCAGGGTGAGTAAAACGATTCATAATAATCAATATATAAAATGGCGTAATTTTCATATTCAACATCATCCTAATCATCAAGGAACGTCAAAGGCCACAACATTATAAATTACATCAAAATGTCACATAAATGCAAATGCAACAAGACTCATGCATGTGGTACCAATCAACAAAATTCGATGGACACTGGGCCATCAACCCTCCATAGATCCACAACAGTAGGATCGATTTTACACAAGAATCGGAGCATGACAAAATACCTCACATCCGCACAATAGGACTGAAGCCACAAAAATCAAGGTCCTGAACCGAAGTTCAGATGCATATGAATGCATGATGCACATGTCAATATCATCCTCATAATAAACTCATTAGGTGCATCATCATTCATCAAATTCATCATAATAATCATGTCATCATATAATCATCAAAAACTCATGGAATCAACATCATAAATCATCACCATTACTCATAGGAATCATCATATAATCATGTATTAATCACATATGAATTACAGTCATACTCATGGTAATTCATCAAAGAAATCACAACATCAAAACATCAAGACAACACTGCACAAGATCAAAATTCGCGAAACTTTACTACATTCGCTAGCAAGTTTGTTGTGCGAGTCTAAGGCAAATGTTCGCCGTGCGAATCATTCTTCGCTGTGCGAAATTGAGATTATAACAAATCATTGTTGCGCACCAGCACCAAAACCAGTCCAAAAACCTATACGATTTCCTTCCCCAATGCCCAAAAAACATCTCTAAATCATTCCTAAGGTATTACAGCGATAAAGGCACAAAATCTACGACTTATTAGGCCAATCCCGTATTATATTTACGCCTCTCATTCCTATAGTTTCTCACAACTACCCCACAGTCATTAGAGTTCTCACAGTCTAATTACCCTATACGGTTAAAACCTCAACAACAGATTTTGGCCACGAAGGCCTAATTTCCCTTTTTCTCAAACCAGCCTCAAACCTATCAGACCATCAAATCAAATCCCTCAAACTCATTGAACTCACCATCAAAAAGGAAACAGCAATCCAATACTCAAAAATACCTAAACCCTTAAAGTAGTTTCAAACACATTGAATCACATATTGAAAACAATGAAGGCAATACTCCTCATACCTTAATTGTCGACTCTAAGCCTTTCTCTTTGATTCTCATAAACGTTGCGAAGCTTTTGCCTCAATCATCTTCCTCATAGTTCTAGCCTTTATTTCTTCCCTTTTCACGGTCTAACAAGAATGAATCCTAATTCTCTCAAAATTCTCTTTTCTTAAACCTAACTTTGCGCCTTAAAGTTGGGCTTTCCAACTTCACCCTCACTAACTCCTCCTCAAATCTCCATTTTGCCCTTAATTCACTTATATTTGTTTAAATTAATAATAATATCAATATATTTATATCATATACTATTATTTAAATAAATAACTCAAAATCCATAATTTCCAATATTCACCCCAACCACCAAAATTCACCAAAAATATGAATATTCGTATTAAAACAAGGGTAATGATAACTTGTGCCCCTAGGGCACAAATTAAGAATAAAAAGTAGAAATAAAATATTGGAAATTGTACACTGCTTTTAATAAAAATATAAAATTTAATTTTTTATTGATGTTTCCAATACAAATTTACTATATATATATATATATATATATATATATATATATATATATATATATATATATATATATATATATATATATATATATATATATATATATATATATATATATATATATATATATATATATATATATATATATATATATATATATATATATTATATATATATATATATATATATATATATATATATATATATATATATATATATATATATATATATATATATATATATATATATATATATATATATATATATATATATATATATATATATATATATATATATATATATATATATATATATATATATATATATATATATATATATATATATATATATATATATATATATATATATATATATATATATATATATATAATATATATATATATATATATATATATATATATATATATATATATATATATATATATATATATATATATATATATATATATATATATATATATATATATATATATATATATATATATATATATATATATATATATATATATATATATATATATATATATATATATATATATATATATATATATATATATATATATATATATATATATATATATATATATATATATATATATATATATATATATATATATATATATATATATATATATATATATATATATATATATATATATATATATATATATATATATATATATATATATATATATATATATATATGTTTCTTAACTTGTACCCCTATGGCACAAGTTAGCATTACCCTTAAAATAAATTAAATAAATATTTTAAAAATTTGGGGTGTTACAACTCTCCCCACTTCAAAGAATTTTCGCCCTCGAAAATTACCTCAAGGAAACAGAGTTGGATACGACTCCCTCATCTGATCCTCGCGCTCCCAAGTCATACTTCCTCCAGCTGGTCCTCCCTAAACTACCTTTATCAAGGAAATATTCTTACCTCACAGTTGCTTCACTTCTCGTTCATCAATCCGAACTGGCAATGTCTCAACAGTTAAATTATCTTTCACTTGTACATCATCCGTCTGAATCACATGTGACGAATTTGGAACGTACTTCCTCAACTGAGATACATGAAACGCATCATGAAAATTTGCAAGCGACGATGGTAAAGCAATCTGATATGTTACTTCTCCCACCCTCTTCGAAATCAGATACGGACCAACAAAATGCAGTGTGAGCTTTCTGGACTTCAAAGCTCGGCCAACATCAGTTACCAGCGTAACTCTCAAAAACATGTGATCTCCTTCATGGATCTCAAGTGTTTTCCTTCTCTTATCACGGTAACTCTTCTGACGACTCTGCGACACTTTCATCTTTTCTTAGATCATCTTGATCTTTTCAGTCGTTTCTTGCATAATCTCAGGTCCGAGTACAACACTCTCGCCTGACTCATACCAACACAAAGGAGTCATACACCTCCTACCATACAATGCTTCATACGGTGCCATTATGATACTAGAATGATAACTGTTGTTGTAGGTAAACTCAATCAACGGTAAATGATTATCCCATGATCCACCTTGATCCAACACACAAGCTCTCAAAAAATCCTCTAAAGACTGGATAATTCTCTCTGCCTGTCCATCCGTTTGCGGATGATAGGCAGAACTCAACCTTAGCTTAGTACCCAAACTTGTCTGCTAGCTCTCCCAGAACCTCGATGTAAATCGGATCTCTATCAGACACAATACTTGAAGGAATACCATGCAGTTTCACAATCTCATCAATATACAATTCGACCAACTTCTGTAACGAATAATTTATCCTCATAGGTACAAAATGAGCCGATTTGGTCAATCTATCAACAATCACCCAAATTGAATCATATCTGATTTGGTCAATCTATCAACAATCACCCAAATTAAATCATATCCCTTCGAAGTCTTCGGTAAACCCGACACAAAATACATGGAAATACTATCCTATTTCCACTCTCAAAAGCTATAGCTATGCTTGGTAGACAAGTCAACAGACTCATGAAAAGGGTAGATAAGAAAGGCAGATCTAATGTCAATAACATCTCATCTGACATTGACAAAAGAGTCAAGTTTGAAGAAAAGTCCAACCAAAACAAATGAGCTTAGTGCTATGAATGTAAAGGATATGAGCACATTAACACAAAATGTCCCACCTATCTCAAGAGGCAAAAGAAGGGGCTAGTAGTTAATTGGTCTGATGGAGATTCTGAGAGTGGATCAAAAGAAGAATCAGCCAAGCATGTCACTGTTTTGAACAGTGTATGCATATCTGAGGGTGACTCAAGTGAAGATGAGCCGACCCTTGATGAACTTGCAGCCTCATATAAACAGCTATACAACAAGAGTGTTGAAATATGTCAACTAGAGGAGAAACATAAAAGAATCATCAAGAAGTTGGAAGCTGAGAAGAAGGAGAATCTTACAACCATTGACTCACTCGACAGTGAGGTCAAAATGTTAAACTCCAAACTTGATCAGTTGACTAAATCTGTCAGGATGCTAAACCCTGGGACTGACATTTTAGAAAAAAACCTACAGAGTGGTCAGAAAGCTGGAAACATGGCTGGATTGGGATTTGTTGGTGAACAGAAACCCATCTTGGAGCTCAAAAGGCCAAAGCCCGAAACTCATAAGTCAAAATGGATGTCACGACCAATGTCTCAACATCAGAGAAACAGAAGCTGGAACCAAACCAAGAAAAAATTCCAAGGGTATAGGTGTTATCATTGTGGAAAACTTGGACATATTAAATCTGTTTGTTTCTGGCTACATGGATTTCCTAGTCATCCTCATCAAGGAATATCCAAATAGGGTGCTCGTGTCATGAAGCAACACCATGCTAAACATAAGAAGAAGGTTCCTAACAAGCAAAGACAATGGGTTGGCAAGACTATGGCTTTAGTAGCCCACACTTATCCTAGGATACCTACCAAATATGACTGGTATTTTGACAGTGGTTGCTCTAGACACGTGACTGGAATTGAGGATCTCTTGATAAACCTCAAAACTCATTCCTCTAGTCATGTAACCTTTGGTGATGGAGATAGAGGAGAAATCACAGGTGCTGGACAACTTGACAGTTCTAAAGCTCCAGAATTAAGGAATGTATTGCTGGTTAAAGGACTGATTATGAATCTAATAAGCATTAGCCAGCTCTGTGATTAAGGCTTAAAGGTCCAATTTACTAAGGGTAAATGTATTGTCACCAATCAAGAAGGTGAGGAAGTCATGAAAGGATCTAGATCCAAGAATAATTTTTACTTATGGGAGCCCAAAAGTAACCTAACTGTCTTGATCAATGAAGAAAAGAAGGATCAAATATGGGTGGAGAAAGGTAGACATCCTCAAAGGATAAAGAAGACCATATTCAAGGAAGAAGTAAGAGGAACTTCAAGGCTAACTTCAGATGATAGAACAGAAAAATATCAGGTTGATAGGCAAGCCAATATAGCATATTCAAAGAAGGGACATCACAGAAATCTGGACCTGGTATATTGGAAGTTGATGGAGTCCATGAAAGATGACCAGCATAAAGAAAGCAATGTTACTCAGAAGGTTATGGCATTATATTGTGACATTCAGAGTAACATCTACATGAACTCAATTCTGTCTAACAAAACCAGGATCAGTTTGGAAAGGTTAGTGTGGAGCTTGAGGAATCTGATATACCAAGGGCTAACACTTTCACAGGGGTTCACAAAACTACTCTAAGAGAAAATGAAAGATGCAATTTGGGAAGGTGGTGTAATAAGAGTTTATAACAATTAATAGGGATTTATATTTTGAAAATTAATCAGTTTCTGATTGGTCAAAATATCAAGCTCCCTCCTCTGTTGCAAGCAAACCCTTCTAGCCCCCTTACAATATCATATCGGCTCTGTGAGTGCATACCAATTCGTTTCATTGCCTACCTCATTCAACCACCACATAAAACCCTCCCTTCTACAGCCAAAGTCACCAACAATGTCTCAACAAATTCCCATCCCTACCAGGCATGAATGTGATCAAAACAAGAGCGTCTCCCTGGAGGATATCCTTGATGTCATTCCTCTAAGCATGGCCTTTGGAAGAGATAGTGAAGCCCAAACTTCAGCTTCTTTACATGCAGACCAAAAAGGTAAGAGTTCTGAACCTTTCATGGACAACTATAATAGAATGGTGGACTCTACCTATGATGACAGGTCTGTCAATGAACTAGTTTCCAAAATCCTCCATGAAGGCATAATGTACATGGAATCACCATTCCTCTGTCTAGGGTTGATCTATCCCTAATCCCTAATGAGAATCATGAGGATAAGTCTGAGTTTTCCTCTGGTAAGACTAACCTTAACACAAAGACTCTTGAAAATCTTGCTAGCTATGAGGTATAGAAGGAAGGTCAGGATGATGGCCAAAATAATGGTGAAACCAATAGCACTTCTAAGGAGGAAGAGATGAATGAAGCTCCTGGAAATGGTGAACATGTTATAGATGTGTCATCAGATGATGAACTCATCAAGAATGTTGCTCCTGGGATAGGCAGGAAACTAGTGACCAAGAAAAGAAAAGTTGTACTTGAAGATAATCCTTCCAAAAGTCAGAGTAAAAGGACTTCTGATGGCCCCTCCAAATTTTGGAGCAAGGTATCAGCTGCATCCAAGAATAGGAAAGGTACTTATAGTAACACCGAGTCTGATAGCGATGTACCTATGCCAACTGCACATCTGGACAACATCTCCTTCCACTCCATTCATAGTGTAACCAAATGGAGATATGTCTATCAAAGGAGAATAGTCCTTGAGAGAGAATTGGGGAAGGATGCCTTGGAGATCAAGGAGGTAATGGAACTCATCAACAAGGTTGGACTGCTTAAGACAGTCTCTGGATTTTCCAAATGCTACGAAGGACTGGTAAAGAAGTTCATTGTAAACATACCTGACTCAATCTCAAATAGAAACAGCAAGGAGTTCATGAAGTTGTTTGTCAGAGGAAAGTGTGTGCAATTCTCTCCTGTTGTGATCAACAGGTATCTAGGGCAAGCAAATGATGGTGAGACTGAATTGATTGCTTTAGACAACCAGGTTTGCAAGATCATCACTGCTAATCAAGTCAAAACAGGGCCATCCAAAGGGAAGCTGTCTGCAACACTACTCAATGTAAAGTGTGCAATTCTTCATAAAATTGGAGCTACAAATTGGGTGCCTACCAACCATACATCCTCCATTGTTGTTGGACTGGGAAAGATCTTTCATGCCATAAGTGAAGATTTTGAGAAGAATGTCTCAATCGGTTGACATTGGTTCCAGTTCTTCCTCTGAGGAGGAAAAGTGTTGAGATGATAGACTGCTATAGAGCTCAGGTTGCTGGTTGCTGAGCTGATTATGTATGTTGTTGCTATGTTTTCTTTTCTTGCTTAAACTTTTGTTTTATGATAGCATGACACTTTGTGATGCTCTTCATGAGCAGTTTTTGTTGTAATAACCCCAACTATATGCAATTTTACACCTTATGATCTATACTATTTTATTAGTTTGATCCTAATTTGTGGCTAAAAAGGGGGAGAGAGTGTTAGGTAAACAGCAGGTAGCAATAGCATCAGGGGGGTTATGTATGCATGGAAAAACAGGTGGAAGACTCTGGTGTGAATTGCTGCTACAAGTATGTTGCAGGTGTGGTACAGGTGTTGCTGCAAATATGCATGGTTGAAGAACCAGTCTTGCTGTTGTGCATGTGTGATAACAACTGATGTTGTTAGTAATTTCTGTGAGCTCCTAGCTGATGCTTAGGAGCGTATGTGCGTGTCTGCAAGATATTAAGCAGAATGTGAGTATTGCGCATCTCTTCAGGGGGAGTAGCACAGGAGTGTGTGACTTCAGGATGTTATCCTGATTGTCATGACATCCAGAACAACCTGGATGAGTTATGTGTGATTGCAAGCTGTGCAGGTTGTGCCCAGCTGATGTAGGGTACATCAGTTGGGGGGAGTAACCCAAAATGTTACTCAAAGCTGTATGTGTGACAGGTTGATCCAGAGAAGCTGAGAGTTAACTCTGTGAGTATAGACAACTCTACTAGTGTGTTGGTATCTTACCTGCATAAAAGGTTATATGTTAGACTTCTACTGCTTGTAAACTCTGTTAACAGGGTATTTTAGCCAGAAATTTGCCAAAGGGGGAGTTTGTAAGTGCTTCTGGTTGACTGCATTTTGTGGCAAAACATTAGAGTGTGTATGGATGTCATGACTGATGTTATGACACACATTATGCAAGGTAAGTTGAGTTGGATGTCATGCTGAATGTCATGACATTGATCGTATGACACCAGGCGCGCAGGATTAGTTTTCTGGTATTTAGGTTGAGGAAGCTCAGGCTAGAATTCAGGAAACTTTGTGAAATCTCAAGCTGGAAGTCAGGAAACATTTTAGAAGCCCTGGCGAAATAAAATGTCTCTGACCTAACAGGTAAGTGCAGATTCTTGAAGAAAGGGTTGGGTAAACCTAAATTCTACATAAAGGCCCAAAGAATATCTGCTATAAATAACAAGAGGATGAACCTCAATTGATAACACAGCTAGCAGAGATATTAAAGGGTGTAATTTGTGAGTGAAGAGGTTTCTCTTCACGTGTGTCTAGGAATGATTCCTTGTGTGCCAAGCAATTGTATGCTGAAAAATTGCTTTGGTTATTGTGTATTAACAGGTGTGTTCATTGTCTCACTCAAAGCTGTTAAGCAAGAGTGTATGTTTCTTGATCAAAGTTGTGAAGCAAGATCAGGGTGTGTTTGAAGTGTGTCTTCATATATAATATGTAATTGGTTTATATCACTGAGGTGATTAAGGGGGAGTGAGTGGGTAAACTCTGATCTAGAGGTCTCTAGGTTGAAGTGTCATTGGGTAGGTTTTAAGTGAGGAGTGCAAACTGGGTTGTTTGACTCTGAATTAATTATGCTAATAGTGAATTTCCTCCCTGGCTTGGTAGCCCCCAGATGTAAGTGTTGTTGACACTGAACTGGGTGAACAATTACTGTGTTATTTACTGCTTTCCTTTATAGCTTTTTAATTATTCCAATAGTCTGTGTTATAGTGGATGTTATAACTTCCATGATAACATCCATCGTGTGCTTGCCAGAATTTCAGATAATGTCTCCAAACTTTCAACACAAACACCACCGCTGCCAATTCTAAGTCATGCGTATGATAATTCCTTTCATGAACCTTCAGTTGTCTGGAAGCATAAGCAACAACCTGACCATTATGCATCAGTACGCTACCAACACCCATCTTTGATGCATCACAATACACTACAAAAGACTCACTCAGATTTGGAAAGATAAATACTGGAGCAGTCGTCTACTTCTTCTTGAGTTCTACAAAACTCCTTTCACATGCAACATCCCACACATAAGCTTAAACCTTCCGAGTAAACTGAGTCAATGGCAGTGTCAACTTCGAAAAACCTTCTATAAACCTACGATAATAGCCATCCAACCTAAGGAAACTTTGAATCTCAGTAGCAGACTTCGGAGTGTCCCACTACAACACAACATCAACTTTAGACATATCAACAGCAATCCTTCCACTATAAATCACATGGCCAAGGAAAATCACTTACTTCAACCAAAACTCACACTTGTACAACTTGGCATAAAGCTTCTTGTCCCTCAAAACCTGTAATACAACTCTTAGATGTTGTGCATGTTCTTCCTCAGACTTCGAATATATCAAGATATCGTCGATGAATACTACCACAAATTGATCCAAATAAGGATGAAAAATCCTATTCATATACTCCATGAATACACCAGGTGCATTAGATACACCAAACGACATCACCATATATTCATAATGACCATACCTTATCCTAAATGCTGTCTTCGGAATATCAGCATGCTTAACGCGAATCTGATGATAACCAGACCTCAAATCAATCTTACTAAACACACAAGCGCCCACCAATTGATCCATCAGATCGCCAATCCCCAGAAGTGGATAGTTATTCTTGATCATTACTTTATTCAACTGTCGATAATCCACACACAACCTCATGCTACCGTCTTTCTTCCTCGTTAACAACACAGGAGCACCCTACAGAGAAACACTCGGTCGAATAAACTTCTTCTCAAGCAACTCTTCCAATTACTTCTTCAATTCTCCTAACTCAGATGCAGACAACCGATAAGGAGCCATCGACACAAGACTAGTGCCTGGTATTACATCAACAGTAAACTCTACCTCACACTCAGGAGGTAAGTCACTCACGTCGTCTGGAAACACTTCTGGAAATTCTCGAACAATTAGTAGCTCCACGCTCACCGCTTCATAATCAACTTGAAATGATGCAAACATCTGAGCCTCATCATTTAAGAGTCCTTCTACTTGCTTAGCAGATACAAACATCAACTCTCCACAATCACCAAATTCTAGGAACCTCATAGTCTTGTTGTAGCAATCGATATGAACATAGTTAAACTCCAACCAGTTCATTCCAAGAATAACATCAATTCAATGCAAAGGTAGACAGATCAAGTCCATCACAAAATTCTTATCATAAATAGTCAAAGGGCAACTCAAATAGACTAACGCAGTAGTCACAGAACCATTAGCCGGGGTATCGATAACCATACTCCCAACCATAGAGGATAATTTCAAATTCAATCTTGTAGCATATTCAAGCGAAATAAACGAATGGGTAGCACCAATATCAATCGTAACAATCAATTCAACATCATTAATAAAGCAAGTACCTCTGATCAAGTTATCCATCTTGGGTTCTTCTGCACCGCTCAAAGCAAACACTCTTTTATTCGTCTGAGCAGCAGTAACAGTCTTCTTCGGCTACTGGCATTGGGTACTGATATGACCTTTCTCTCCACAGTTGAAGCAAGTCGGAGCTTCATCCTTGCAGTAAGTAATTCTATGACCTTTCTTGCCATAATGATGACATCTCAACACCATACAAACCTCAGCACGATGACCCTGCTCACCACACTTATAACACTTGCTTGGAGCAGTAGCCGCTCCCCCACTTGATTTTTTCCCATCTGAAACCTTTTGCTTCCCTTTATCACTAGAAGTCACATACGATTTCCCTCTATATTGTCCTTTCTATTTTTTCTCACTCAGCTGCTTGTAGTGAGTAGATCGAGCTCGACTATCCTCATCATAAGTTCTACTCTTGTCTACCAGTTCCGCAAACCGACGAATCTGTTGGTACCCAACTCCCTGCTTAATCTCTGGGTCTCAATCCATTCTCGAATTTGCCGTCATCATCTTTGATTTTAGAACACACAAGAAACTTGAGTGTTCTTGATGAGGCTTGTGGTATCTCCATGTTGATTACCATCATCTAAGAGTTTGAACGTTTAAACCACCAATGATCATAAAGTTTGAGTCTTCACTTTAGATTTGTTGGACTAAAGTGTTAAACTTAAACACATGTCTATATTTAATTGGAAGGATAAATTTATCAACAACCTTGTGCATCTTTAACCACTTAAGTTATCTTTAGTACTTGATTCGCTTCAAGAGTTATCATCATCAAAGTCATGTATCCAGAAGACTAAGTATCTACTGATTGATTTGTATGTGACTATCCATAATCTTCATCATCTTAGATCACTTCTTGATTATACCTACAAGTACATAGATCCAAATTCTCTCATTTTTTATGATGGCAACATGTCTGTTATGGAGGTGGTAAAAGAAAAATCAGATAGATAAAATTGGGGTGGTGGGTCTTAAGATATACTACTCCCTTCTATATTATAAGTAAATTTTACATTTTAGATATATTAAATAATTAATATATATGATCTATATATAAATCATATACATTAATTATTCAATGTATTTAAAAAATAAAATTTACTTATAACATGAGACGGATGAACGGTGTATTTTGTTTTTTGGCTAAATTTTGAAAATCCTTTAGCACTATTTTTATTTTTTGGTCTAAAAATAAAAGGTAGAAACTTAAAATGACTATGTCTATCATAGACAATTTTGATGACGTAGCATTGCATAATTTGCATATAATGAAGTAATATGAGAGGTGATTTGGTCCAATAGCGTGTAGGGTGGGGACTCGGTCATTGTCCTTTGAGAATTTTAATAACACATAAAGTTAGGGATGGAAGGGATATAGATTCCACTACCCTACCCACTCACCAAACCCAAGCCACAAAGGCCAATTACAAAGGGTTGAAATACCTTTTATTTTATGCTAAATTTTAGGGCTATTTATTATATAGATTAATATATTAGTATAAAAAGAATAATCTTCATATTTCACAATTTAGAAATTTTCAAAAAAAATTAGATATTATTTATTATAAAAAAATTAGATATTAGAGTTTGATTCAACTCGATTTTCTCAATAAACGGTATGAAAAGCCCTTAAGATACATATAGATTCATATAAAAATATATTTTACTTTAATAGTACATCCTCTTTTCACTCAATTATTATTTTTAATTTATTTAGAATAATAAGAAAATAAATAGATGTATTCAAGAAGAAAATTTCCTTGAATATAAATAGAGAGACACCAAAAAGAAGTGCAATAGTTTCTCTCTAATTTGGCGAATTCAATCATAGCAAATTGAAATTCCACCGAAAGTTCCAAAACCCTTTTTTAGAAAAACCTGATTTCATCATCCAAAATCTAAATCAATCTCAAATTTTCTCTTTCTAACTTCTTTCATCTCTCTTTTTCCCCAACAGCAAAGCGTTAGAATTTAACTTTCTCAGGTACTTTTTGCCGTCAAAATTCAACCTTTCTCCGTTTTCTCGCTTACCCAATTTCGTTTTTCATCGTTTTATTGTGTTTTTATTTGATGATCGCAACTGGGTCTATCTCTCTATGTCTTTTGGATCATCAATTTTGTTTTTTTTCCTATGTTGATTTTTTGTTTTGTTTTGTCTTGTTTATTGATCTTCATATGTTTTTGTCAATTTTTTTTTTCATTCTGCTATGATTTGATGATTATGGATTATTGTTGTCGTCGTCGTCTAAAATTAGTGATTGTGATTTTCCAGCTGAATAAGAGAAACAATCACGTTTCTATGGTGATTGATGTACTAATAGCTTTTCAGTGAAGTAAAGAATTTTTTTTCCCATTTTTTTGAAGGAACATTCAAAACAAATTCTAGGTTTTCCTTGAAAAACTCATTTGTAATACTCCTTTTGAATAATTTATATATGTTAATTTTTTAACCTCAAAACAATTATTGGTTAGGTTTACTTATCTCTTAAGCTACTAAGCACGGACACCGGAAACACAACACCGTCATTGACGGCATTAATAATTTGAAAAAATGAATAAATTAATCAAAATCACAAGTGTAGGGTTGGTGGTTTCGATCACAGAAACAAACACATTTTTTCAAAAGTATTGGCACTTCAGTAGTCTTAATGAACTCTGGATTACCCATGGTCCCTTCTCCTATGAATTGGAGTTAAAGCAAAAAGTACTATTTTTTTACTGTTAAGGGAAAATAACAGTGTTTTGTGTTTTAAGATAGTTTTAAATTTTAATGTTTGTTTGTTAATGATGTTCTGTATGCATGCTGCTTTGGATTTTGAGCATGAGGATTAGGTGAACTGCTCAACACTATACAAACCTATATGAAATTTGTTGTTTTGATTAATCACATTGTGTAACCGGTAGCTTTTACTTCAGATTATTTTATGAGTAATGTTTATGCAATTTTGGTGTTTGTTTACAGGTGATCAAGGAAGTTGGAATCTGCTTATTCATATTACCGAACATCTGAACGAAAGAGGGAGGGTGCTGGTTTGCGGAGGAATTTAATCTTCTGCGAGCTTAGAATCCTCTCTCCTTTTTCGGAAAGCGCGGTCTTTGGGTAGTGCTGTCGGGGGCTCCTTTTTATTTGTAGTTTTACTGTAGCACAATCGATATTTTGGCGATCTGTTGTGTTGACTAGTGCTAGAGTATTGATCTGAAAGAGGGGAAGATTTTGAAGCTGAAATCATGGGTTCGATTTGTTCTTGTTTGAGTGTTGATGATTTGGAAGATTATATGAATCCACATAGCCATGTATACAGAAACTGCGTGTGCACCGGTTGCTTCCTACAAAACATTTTGGCTGTTGTAAGACTAAAATTCTTAACTCCCCTTCTCTAACCTATACATTTGTTTGGAAAAGCTTCGCTATGATGCAATGAATTTGGATTGTCTGCAGGCAACAATTACAATACACACATTCACGCAGACAACACTTCGATGACTATTGGATTGGGATCAGATGGTCCAAATTTCCATGTCTACGGTGTGAATGTGTGGAATTGCGCCTGACAATCCAAAGACTAATGCAACACTACTAAAAAAATAATTCATTTTCATTTTCTACTCAACAATGCAACACTACTAATTACCAATTGCGTTTTTATTTTGTACGCAACATTTTGGAGAATATTTCAGTCAAAAAGCAATTTTTAAGAATGACGTGTCTACGTATTATTGACTACAAATATACTCCGCAATATTTAATAACTTTGTTCCTTTCTACCTCAATTTCAGTATTCATTAGTATTTCGTAGAGGGGAAATGCATGTGCTTCCTTCATCTGTACAGGGGGCAGCATCTATGACGACTTCCGCATCACTTGACAATTCCCTATCTGAAATGTACCGTTCTCCTCCAAGACCGCTCCCTTATGATGCAGACCCTAGGCATTTCCGCTCACAACACGACGGACTAGTTTCAAGACGGGAAAAGGGTTCCAGTCATTTGAACGAGGAGTCAGAACTTCTAAGAGGTGATGTGGATGCAGATGCAGAATCTTTTAATTCGAGTGGTAAATGGAATGAATCCACCGGCAAAGATGGATCAAAAGAATACCGTTCCAAGTCCTCAGTTAGACTTTCGTCAGCAAAACTTACAACTGGAGACGCTCTTGTGTACCCGTCATCAGAAGAGGAGGATGTTTGTCCAACTTGTCTTGAAGGTAGACATTTTTTTATAAATTTCATGCAGTTTCATACTGACTATTATGATAATAGGACCCGTTGTTAGATTCTTACCTTTCCGGGAATATTTTTCTCGCAGAATACACTGAAGAGAATCCGAAGATTATGACAAAATGTTCGCATCATTATCATCTTGGTTGCATATACGAGTGGATGGAAAGAAGTGACAGCTGTCCTGTTTGTGGGAAGGTAATATCTGCTTTTAGATTTTCAAATTGTTATAACGGCTCTGTCGTGCGTGGTGTAGCAGAATTTTCACAAACTGCTTTTGTTATGAGATATGCGATATAATACATAGTGTTGTCGAATACTGGCTATAGAAGTGCATTTACACTGTCGCGCAGCAGAAGTTGAAAAAATGCTATTTTTCGCGACAACACTAGAGGAATCAGTCTCTGGCTGTTTGAACTTGATTCAATCATTATTTTCGATGTAGACGCTGTTATGCATGACTATGATATTCTTTTTGAGAGTTGCTTTTTGTTTTGATGTAGGTGATGTTATTCGATGAAACGGCCTGATCTTCTGCGGTTGGTTGGACGTGTTTTTTGCCGTCGACGACGTCGCATCAGAAGGAAAGTGAAGATACAAACATACACATTGTGAATACATCCACCACACTTATCATGTACAGTAATCAATCATCTTTATAAGTTTCTATTAACCATCATGATTGTAAGTTTGAATTCATCATGCTGTTTCTACATTTATACTTTCCTCCTTTGCCAAAATTTGGAAGGAAGAGAATATGAAATTTCAGATTGGTACTTTGTCATGGTTTCAACTTTAAGAGTTTTCCTTGTAATGGAGGGATTTCTTTGTTTTTTTCTCCTCTAACTTTTTAGAGAATTGCTTTTAAGTCAAAATTCTAATTTTGAAGAATTGAAAATCTAAATATCAAAAGAGAAAATTATGGGTGAGAGGTCTCTATTTGCAAATGGTGGATAAATTAAAGTAAAATGTCTTTATTTCTTCATGATGAAAGCAAAGTTCTTAAGGGTTGTCAAGCTAAGAGAGAGATATGATAAGATAATACTTTTACATCATGTTTAAGTATTGGATAAAATATCAAGCTATGATAAATTAGTTGTCATAAAATTCAATCATGTCTTTCTAATTAAAATTTCTTCATGATGAATTGAAAATCGCCAAAAACCTAAATTTCTTGGATGTTTCGCCGCATCAGATTTTGGTTTTTCAAAACCAATTTAAATCGCATGTAGATTTTTTTTATTAAATTTTAATTTAATATTAGATGATATTTATTTTTTTCAAAATTATTTAATAGTTTGATTTAACTTTTTATTTTTTATTTTTTTATTTTGTAATATTAAATATTTATATTGTATATTATATATTATATCAAATTATTATTTATTGATACTTTAAAAGTATTAATAAAAGTTAAACTTTGTAATTTGGATATTTAAAAAATTTATTTAAATTAAATTGTATAAAATTGGATTGGATTGGATCGAATTTTTTTTACTATTCATCCAAAATTGAATTAAATCGCGGGTAAATTTATCTTTAAATCGAATAGTACTTTGATTCAAAATCGATTCAAAACCAACTGCAAACACCCCTAATTTTTAGTTGCTATTAGTTTAATTGCCAAGATATTTTATATAAAATTTTGACTTCAAACTAGATCAACACATTGCTAAATCAATATATTTACTATATGTAAATTAAAATTATGCATGTTTTAAACAGTGAGGGTAATTTTATCATTTAAAAAAATTACTTAAATGTATTTTTGGTCTTAGCGAGTTTTTTATTTTAGTTTGTGTAATTTTTATTTTGGTATGTGTCTTTTATTTCATTTTTTTCATGCGTTTTAGTCCCTAAAGTCAAAATCTATATGAAAATCTGTAGAAAACCTCTGAATTTTGTCTTTAAGGACTAAAACCCTCATGCGGATTTTGGTTTTAGGACTAAAACGCACGAAAAAATGAAATATAGTGAATCAGACAAAAAAAATTATCGGGACCATCACTAACTTACAAAGACTAACAAACTATTTTAGCCAAAAATTCTTTTATTATAAATATTTAGTGTTAATGTATCATACAAAAAAATAGTCAATACAATGTAGGCATGACAACTGTTGAAAAGTATTTCGGGAGTGTTTTATCGTATCCACGGGGGTTGTAAGTGATATCTCGATGCTAGCCGTTCAATAGTTTAACATTCTAAGTAAAGAGTTTTCAGAAGATTCCTTGTTTTGTAACATAAGTTTGTTGCAAAGAGTAAGATAGGGCAAAGATGTTTTGTTTTGAGAAAAGCATGTCAAGATTAGATTTCGTTAATCTTTTTCATACGTATCCGATTAATCAAGTATGTGAACTTAGTTTCGATTAATACAATTGCGTATCCTCGCGAATCTGTTTATGTCTAAAGCAGCTTCATGAATATTGTTGTTTTAATCGCTAGATGATTTCTCGAAATAAAAATTGAAACAATAAACATAAAGATCAATACAAAGTGAATATTAACTTTCAAATCTATGTCTAAAGTTTGTTGGTTAATAGATGAAGAAATTAGGTCAAGACTTGAAAAATTTATGTCTAGAGTGATTCAAACCATAAATACATTATTAAAAGGAAATATCTTCATCATCTATTAATCATAAACCTTGTTCAGATACAAGAGATCAAAAGAAATACATAATAACAAGATTAACTACCTCTAATCTTGACACAAAAGTGATTTAGCTACTCATAATCATGGTAGCTTGCTTCACAAGTTTCGGGAGGATATAAATGAGCATCCACGTCGAAGAATCAAACTTGGATACGAATCCAGCTTCTATGTGAAAAATCTCACTCTTTGGTGAAGAAAACTTAGAAAAATAGGTTTTGGTGTGTAAGATGATGTTATGATCCTAAAAAATGGTCAAAAGTACTTATAAAGTAACCAGAATCTGTCATGTTCGCACTACGAACAGATTACTCGCCTAGCGAACATCAAATTAGGCACCTGATGTGCCTCTGCATAGTTAAACCGCCTTTGAAACAACTCTGAAGTTCGTTGCCCTACGAACTACTTCACCTACAAGTTCGCACAACAAACTTATACTCCTTTAGCTACTGCTTAAAGTCTGGGATGCTTTGTTGGTTCTTCGATGAAGCGTTGCCACAACAAAACTCTGCTGCCTTGTTCGCACTGCGAACTTAGATGCCTTTTGCTACTGCCTCAAATCTGGGAGCATTCGCTGGTTCTTCGCCAACTGTTTACAAAGCGAATGTTCGCCAGCAAGTTCGCCCAACGAACTTACTAATCTTCTTCTTTTCCTTTGACAACCTTGCTCAATTTCCTTATGTCTCACACTTTAATGACTTAATCCCTATTTTCTGCAAAATAACACACAAATCAAAGGTACCAAAGGTATTTTCAAACAATTAAAGAATGACAAGCTTTCAAGTAGCAATATCAACAAATCAACACAAAAGAGTTTGAAAAATGCCCGTTATACATGATTAAATTAAGGCAAGATTGACATCTAACAACAACCAAAATTATATTTGCATATATTTACTCAAATCCGTCATGAATTTAATAGAGAAATTCTGTTTTTATTGGATTTGAGTATGAGTGTGAGGTTTTTCTGATTATAAAATATAAGGATGGGTTGAATAATGTGGATAATAGTACCCGAATTCGTCTTGAAATCGTCTCATTTATATAATTTTATATTTTATTATTTAATTTTAATAATTTGAAATATTAGTTGTATGGATAATCTTTAATGCTTTGATATTTTAGTTTATACTTTATTATTTGAAATGTCTTAAATATATTTGTAATGTAATATGATGTTGGAAAAGAAAAAGATTAGGTCTATTAAAAAATTGACTACTCTGCATGAATTAAGAACATATTGGAGATATTCAAATCCGTTTGGGGACGGGGTTTGAGATTCAATTCTTCGTTTTCGACAAAGATTAGAGTGAGATTCAATTCTTCATCAAACAAATTAGCTATTTTAGGGACTTTATTACTTTAAAAAAATAAACATGGTAAAAAAAATCATTATCATTATTAATAGATAATTTGATACAAGTATTAAGTTCTAATAACATTATTGACCTTTATGCTTACATCAACACGTGAATCATATGAACATGTTGCTCCCTGACGATTCAGTAATCACTTTACCAAACTTACATTTTGAAAAACATGGGTTATCGATGCGTGCTTAAAGGTAAATTAAGTAAAGATGTCTTTTTAAATAAAAAAATATTGTTTCTACAAATAAGTCTTTACAACTGTTACATATGAATCTTTTTGGACCATCATGGAGCATGAATTTTGGCAGAAATTATTATGCCCTTGTAGTTCTAGATGACTATTATCGCTATACGTGGACATTATTTTTATGTCATAAAAGATATGCGATTGTTTCCTTTTGGAGATTAGCCAAGGTTATTAAGAATGAGAAAGATATAAAAACATTGCATTCATGATCATAGTGGTGAATTCCAAAATGTGGATTTCGAGGACTATTGTAACGAGAATAAAACCGAGGACACTTTTTCGACTCCATGGACAACACACCGAAATGGGATAGTGGAATAGAATAATAGATATCTTAAAGAGCTAGCGAGGATAATGCTCAATGAGATTGACCTACCTAAGCACTTTTTGGGTGACGTAGTCAGCATTGTTTGCTACATGATGAATTGTGTCTTGATAAGACTAATTTTAAAGTAGACACTGTATGAGTTATACAAAGTAAGAAAGCCTAATATTTCTCACCTTTATCTGTTCGAATGCAAATGCTTTGTTCTTAATAACAGGAAGGATAATCTTGGAAATTTTGATGTTAAACCTGATGAATGACTATTTTTAGGATATTCCCTTTATAATAAAGCTTTTAGAGTTTTTAATAAAAGAAACTTGTCTATAGAAAAAATTGTCTTAGTTTATTAATGATGGGTAATGGGTATGAATCCATGGGGAATGCTTTGTTGAGGTTTGTGTAATCAACATACATCCTATATTTCCTTGATGCTTTATTAATCATATAACATTGTACAACCATTTAGTGTACTTTAGCTCCAAAAAAAATTAGTCTGGAGGATTCCTCGAACAATGTTCCTAGAAACCTTGACCTTTTCAAGAGACTGACATCTCTTCCTTTGGGCTACAAAATATACCAAGGGGTCGATGTTCAATTGATGGGAAGCTACACTAGTTCCGGTGTCGTACATCTCATATGAGGAAATGACAAAAAAGACCGACATTGGATTTAAGGAACTTGATGAGGTCTTTCTTTATGACATTAGGAATGTTGAGCCTTATCTTTACCATTCTGGCCATATTTTCTTCGAGTTGGATTGTTATGATTCCCCATTTGAGATTGGCCTTGGGATCTTCATCCTTGATTAGAACTAAAGATTGTGCTCTTCATTCACCATGCTATCATCTAAACGCGTATTGAAATCCACGATGTTGACGTCCAAACAATTCTGATAAGAAAAACTAGTATTTTTCACTTTCCACTCTCGCCCAAGGGTTGTTGTAGTTGAGTCTTTTAGTAGCATTTCATGTATTTGTTGTGTTCTTGCTAAGTATGTATGGATAATAATCGTCTTAGCATAAATGTTGTGGTTTTTTTTATTTGGGTGGACGCTAGAAGTGACGATGTCGAGAGCCACGAAAAAGGGTCTCCATAAAATACAATTGTAGACACTTTCCTAGTGGACCACAAAGAATTGTACATATACCGTACTCGCGCATCTTCCTTCTCCCAAGTAGATTATTAGCTCTATACCACCTCAAAGGTGTCACTACTATAAAATATATCTTTGGTAAAACTAACTTACAATGGTCTGAAAATTAATCATGGTAATACCTCATTTTTGGACGTGTTTTGTTTTTTATATTTACGAAAATACATTGCATTATGGTCAAAACAATTAATTATGATTATGCATCCATGGAGTGACTGGGTTCAAATCTCAGCTTCAACAATTTTCTACTTTTTAGTTACGAAGAGTGTTGTCCTTATAATATGATATACATATCAAAATTAAAATACCTATCACCATGGTTAGTAATATCAACTGTTGTGAAAGACATTATATTTCATCACGGTTTTTGAATGCGATCATGGTGAAATTGTTTACCCATATATAAGTAAATTAACTCTTGCTTCTTGACAACATCGTCGTATCTCTCATAGAAAAACCCTAAAACACGTTTTCTCTCTTCTTCTTCATCATTAGTTTTCCTATTCCAAACTATTGCCTCAATATTATTCTTCATACATAAAGGTATTATTCTTCTTTCTTATTCTCTTGTTTTCGTGTATGTTGTTGTTATGTTTCACATGATTTTCTTCTTATTCAAGAGTTTATGTTTTTTTTGTTGTTATATGTTGTTGTATGTTGTTATTGTTGTTCACATGTGTAGATAAATGTTTCTTGACATGATTTTCATATTATTTACTTCGGTTTCACATGTTTTGTTGTTGTTTGTTGTTGTTGTTGACAAATCTTTTTCCATATTTTCTCTTATTCCTGTATGTTGTTGTTATGTTGATGTTATTGTTATGTATATTGATAAATTTTTGTTGGATTACAATCCCACGCTAGTTTATGTTTGCTATGTTGATGTTATTGTTATGTATGTTGATAAAGGTATATGTACGTTGTTGATAAACGTTGTTGTATGTTGTTGATAAAGTTGTTGTTGACATTGTTTTGTTTCAAAAACTACTTCTGTATTATTGTTATATTCCAATAGTTTATTTCATAATATTTGAACTTTCTGCTTGTTTTGACTTGCAGGTAGGGATGTTTGTTTCAATAGCGAGAATGAAGCTAAAGTGAGCGTTGGAAGCTTATGTGAAAGACCCATAGTGACATCCATCCAAAATAAACACAAGTTTGCAGCTCTCACTTTGTAAGAGACCAACATACATGATGTCACATGAGCTTTTCCCATCCATCAAAATTCTCAATCCTTAGTGATTCTCTATCTTGGATTTTATCACCAATAAAAGCACTTAATTGGAGACACCACCTACCTTATCGCTACTTTGGAACCCTAAAATGGGTGTTTCGTCATTTGATCATTCCTTTTCCTCAATTTCTTTCTATCCCGAGGTTCTTCTCTTTGTGGATTTGTAGAACAACTATTTCAAGTGGGATAATCCTCCAATAATTGAGGAGACAAAATGAGGTTGGGAAGTTAAATAAGTCAAAATTTGTGTGGTGGTGCCTTGACAAATAGTTGGTAGAGTCGTTTTGAAAGATGCCATCTTTGATAATCATGCGATGCAAAATGGTTGAACTGGTTAACAAAAACAATTAAAGTGATGAAACAAAAAATTTTGATGAATTGAATGTGAAATTTTGTGTGGGTTAGAAAATTTTTTCCACTAACAAAGCCACTATTCCAATATAGAACAAAATATTGATGGTGTATTAGTGAAATCTGTGATATAAGTCCTCTAGTACGATCTTGTAAGTCTCCAGTAGGTGGAGTGCTAAGCGTAGCTGCATGGTTAACACTTCAACACCTAAATAAGTAAAGAAAGAGAAACATAACTTACAAGAATGAATAATGTACATGTTATGATGCACAAATGAGTTTATATATGGACATATGAAACTACTCTTAGTGGAAGCGACGCACACAACGGAAGACCATTGGATTGGATTCGACGGCTTGAGACGATCTCCTGGTTTGGCTTTAGTGTGTGACCTTGTCGTAAGAGTCCATATGTTCGTTAGTCTTAAACTGTAGTATTATGAATTGAGCCGTTTATATTGACTAGTCTTGTTGGGCCGACTCTAAACCCTAAGATTGATGGTGTACTAATGAAAGCCTCCGTAAAAGTCCTTTAATACGATTGTGCAAGTCCTTAGTAGGTGTAATGGTGGGTGTAGTTGCAATGTTAATACTTCAACGCCTAAATAAATGAGGCCAAAGAGACGTAACTTGCAAGAGCAAATAAAATTTTGTACCTATTACAACACATAAATGAGTTTATATATGGTCAACAAATGAAACTACCCTTGATGGATGCGACGTGCACAATGGAAGACCATTGAATTGGATCCGACATCTTGAGACGAGCTTGTGATTTAACTATAATATGTGACCTCGTCTAAGAGCTCATCTATTTGAAACAAGGTCTAAGAATCATATTTCTGAAAATACATGATTATAAAATGGTTATATTCATATTTGTTACAGCAATGTCGGAGAAAATATTATTTATATGTATAAAAGTTCACATAAATGAAATAACTTTTATTTTAGCCCAAAATATATTTTAAAAAAATGTGAAATAGGTATAAAAATGTGGGGGACATTGAGTCAACACCTCAAACCTATCTGAGTCTAAAATCAGGTAGACCTAGTCTATTTCTATTGAATTTTGATACAACAACCAAATAAACAACATTCCACTAAGTAAAATTAGTGATATTTAATCCTAAGTTAGCCAACTTATCAGCCTAAAGGTTCCCTTTCCTGTAAATGTGTGTTGCCAAAAAAATTAAAGTTTCCTATTTGATGCATACAGTTGTCCCATATGTACTTGATTTTCCATGACATAACATATGGTCTACTGAACACTAAAACAACTAATTTAGAGTTAGTCTTTAACCATAAATTGGACCAATTGTGATTGATTGTCAGCTTAATTTTCAAAATGGCTCCCATAAGCTCTGGAAAAAGAACATTTTCCTGGCCTAAATTACATACAAAGCTGTCGACATGATTACCATTATGATCCTTGAAAAATACCCCTACATGTGGCCTTAACCAGGACCCCACCAGAAGCGCCGTCAATATTAACCTTCATCTACCCCTAGATGGAGGTCATCGAATGACTTCTTTACAAACCCGAGTCTTAGATTATTGATAAGAATGGAAAAATTTTCAAGACCACGAAATCTATGATATCTAAGTTAGAGCACCTGGATATGGAATTCCTGGCCAACATAGATAAATAAGAGATGAATTAGCAAGTCAACCTCTAATGTATGTGCATATTATGAAACCTAGAAAAATTTCTAGCACACCAAATACCATTAACTACCGCAATTACTAAAGCTCGAAAGATGACCTTGCGTAACAGTCAAACAGTCTTCAAGTTTACCAATAAAGGCCTCATGTTCAGCATGCTCCCTAACTAATGCCAGACATGCGAAGAGTAATTGCAGCTAAAAAAAAGATGAGGAATAATTTCCTTCTCCCGATAGAAAGGACTACAAACCGAAGGTAAGGACACGCCTCTCTGACATAGGACCTCATTTGTTGGTAATGTACCACTTGGCAGTCTCCAAAAGAGAACAGGCTGAGATAAAGGTATGGAAGAGTGTCAAATCATCTTACCACATTCACTACCAGAACCATGCAAAATGAGATGATTGTGAGCATCCATCAAAATGATCTCACAGTTACCCGACCTCATCCAAATAAGCTTATCCTTCTTCAAACAATTGACATGTATCTCAGAAACTAGAAGAGGAAGAGCATAACAAAGTTAAATAAGACCATTAGGTAATACAAAGGAGTTTCCAATCTGAATGCTATTCAGACGGGCTTTTAAAAATTTGAGCCTTTCATTTGAGGTATGTAAGAGGGAAGCAAGGGTATTCCCACACCAATTATCTCTTGAAAGATTAAATTTATCCCCTTACTAATAACCAAAAAGAATTCTCCATTAGCTCTGACGGGCTAGAGACGTGTCTACTTATGCGTCTAGCGGTATTTTACTGCAAGTGCACAGCCTATCGAAGTAATATAAAAGATTGTCGAACCCACAGAGACCAATGTCAATCTACCGTTATCTATTGTTACGGCGTAAAGCTAAGGCGAATGGTTGTCACGATTTTTGTTGATTTCTAAGACTATTAAAGGCGGAATTAAATTTAAGTTTTAATAAAATAATATTAAGGCGGTCGGTATGTAATTATACTAACTTAGGTGGGTCAATCTAACCTAGGCTTATAAAGGTGTTCACTTAATCTATTCGGTAGAGATTACCAGTTTAAATACCCTCAACTCACACTCTCGTGGTCTTATATCAGATCTTATCCCCAAAGCCCTATGCCTGCTCTCGCTAGCCCATAAGTGTTTAGAGATAATTTTTGGAAACTAAATAATTCTAATTTATCTTAAAGCGCTCTCGCTGTATTTAATTTAAATGCCTAACTTTAGCTATCTGGTTAAAATCTCACACTCTCGTGGTCTTGACCCAACCTAATACTCTTTTCTTACTCTCGTAACGAAAAGGTCTATTTCAATTAAAAAGTATCAGCCAGAATATTAAGTGATTAATTATTTTAGCCTATGGTTATATTTCACCGGTTAAGTTTGTTATAACTACATACCGCCCTAAGGTTTTTAGCTACTCATCGATGTTGAACCAGACAGAGACAGGGAATTTAATAATAATGTACTCATGGCAGAAAAATAAATAAACATTATAAATAAATTAAATTGCAATGTAAATGAAAATACCGATAAAACTAATTTAGCTAGACATGATAATTAACGTAAATGAAAATAAACATAAACAACAAAATAATGAAACATGCATACTGACAGAAATAAAATAATAATTCAATTAATAAAAACCTGTAAATCGTACTGATCTCGAATCCTTGAGTAGTCCTCCACAATGTCGGCAGGATTCTACTTTGGCGAGAATTAAAAGGTACAGGAACAAATAAAGCGATACAAATGAAAATAAAAAGGAAAGGAAATGGGAAAATAATGCAAGAACGTAAATTTGGCTTCAATGGGAAATTTGGCAGCACTTCGATACGTCGAAGGCCTCCCCTAAAACTCTGAATCTAAGGCCTATTTATAGGAAATAATTCATTCTTCAACTTCCAGAGATCATGGGTGAATTATGGAGGGAGTGGGAGTAACTTCCAGTAGTGGGCCATGAGTGGAGAAAAAGTAGGAGAAAAGGAGGAAAGTGCTCGTGGCCACTTCTGTCTTGAACGAACTTCTGTTATTTGATGCATGACGGTCGTGACATGGCTGTGACGATCGTGAAGGCTGTGACGGTCGTGACATGGCCGTGACGATCGTGAAGGCTGTGACGGTCGTGTCATGGCCGTGACGACCGTGACAGTCACAAATTCTGTTTTCTGCTATTTTCTGTATTTTTCTTCTCTTTTTCTTTCTTTAGTCCAAATTCTCTCCAATCTGCAAAACAAAGTAAATTAATCATATAATAGAACATAAATCAAGATAAATTAATAAAAGTCACAAATAAATGCATGCAAATCAAGCCAAATAAATGATATGATTTCGCGTTATCAAACATCCCCACACTTAAACCATTGCTTGTCCTCAAGCAATCGACCAACACAGTAAAAAGAAATAAGCATAGTTCGAAACAAAGTCACGACGAAACTCTAATCATACGTGGCTGCTAGGCTAATGTTAGATCGATAGGTACTAAATATTAATACCAAGGATATCATAACGACACAATTTCAAAAACTCCCTACTTATGCAAACCAATCGGAATCATGCCATTATAACTCAACCTATAACTCATGCTCTCTTTCACCCCATTTCATTATAGTGCAATCACATTAAGCCCGTTATCCATACACATTCATGGCAAGTAGACCTGTTAGTGACTACGATCTCATTATTATTTCATTTTTTTCTGCAAATATGCTTAAGCATCAATTGAACTTAAAGAGTTAGTACCGTTAGGCTAAGTGCTCGGGTGAGGAGCACCTAACTTAGAAGGAACACGTCTTTTTCTTCATAATATTTTTTTTTTCTTTTCTTTCTTAGTTTCTCATTTTAACTTAGAGATCGTACACTTATTTGCATCGGTCTCTTACTTAGTGTGTTTAGGATGGTGCTGACTGCTTAAATAAACTACTTAGGGATTACTACAAGAACCTGGAGTTTTAAGGTCTCGGCATAACGGGTACTCAAATTTATTTTGCATATTCAGGGGGTTAAGGTTGTCAGGATGATATCAATTTTATCAAAACTTTCCCAAGTTTTTCTAACATAGCCTAAACAGCCTATATACTTTCAGAGTACCATGTCATGAATAAAAAAGTTTTTGTTGGAGGTTAAAATTTTGAAATTTTGAAATTTTGGGGAAGTTTGAATAACAGGCGAAAACCACTCATAAAGACTCGACAGCACATGTAAAGATAGCATTAAAAATAGATAAAAACAATAAATCAAACTAAAAGGCAATAAAATGAAAGCGATAGAGTTCCTCCCCCACACTTAAACCAAACATTGTCCTCAATGTTTCAGTAAAAGGTGGAAAAGGAAAGATAGAACCTGTATGAATGCTACTGCTCTTGCTATCCTTGTCTTTGTTGATCACTTCTACTTCGGTGGCGGGCATTTTGAGATACTTTGTTTGTGTAATTCTAGAACCAGCTCATCATGTTGCTCGCGTCAAGAGGAAGTACTCATCATCAGTGTTCCCACCAGCAGCGACACTCGTAGGAATGTCCGTGGGCATAGCTCATCTTCTCAGATCGTCATCTAGAGAGTTTTCGCTTAGATATAGCTAAGGAGTAACAAACGATACATTTCTTTATTTTCTGCAAATTTAAACAAACAAATTAAAATAAAGACCTTGTGGGTTGCCTCCCACACAGCGCTTTGTTTAGCGTCGATAGCTCGACGGCTAAGGAGTGCAAGTACTCATGGTGGTTCTTTCGAGAATGGTTCCTCGATCAAACTTTGTATAGTCTTCGGTTTCCATGGCCACTTATCAAGCCATCTCTCATATCCCTCACCTTTTCGTTTCTTTCTTCTGTAGGGTGGTTGCTTGTTTTGAACACGTGGTGGTGGTTCTGGATCTATTCTGCGTATCAGCTTTTCAAATTTGGGCTTTGTTATTTCATCCACCACCTCAAAAGTTAATCGTACCCTTTTAACAGTAATAATGACCCTAGTTTCACGGTCCTCGAATTTTCTTTTTCTATGAAGGGCGTTAGACAAAGGTGCATTGGTGTGTATATTTTTCAATACCTCCACATATGTTTTGGATTGGGAGTCTACCTTAACTTCTGCAAACCTTTGTGGGAAAGGAATAGGTGGGGTATAGGGAGGAGGAGCAACGATACGTGCTTCCTTCTCTATCTCTTCGACAACCTCCCTTTCGGTTGGTGTCGGTGGATTTTTCTCAATATGTATGTTTTTCTCACCAAAACTCTCCTCAGGCTCATCGTCAATCTCCCTAGGATCTTCTATTTGTTCTTCATTAACGGTTGTTACAACATTCACATGTCCTTCTGGGAAGGGTGCTAGAGGTGTTTGTCTAAGCAGAGAGGTTTGAGTCTCCAAAGTCTCGCTGTGAGTTGCGAGGGAATCGACAATAACGTTCATCTGCCTAAGGTCCTCATTAATTTGGAGATGTTGTCTTCTAAAATCTTCGTTTTGGAGAGTTTGTGTCTCCACAAAGCGCTCCATCATAGATTTTATCCTAGCGTGAGTAGACGTCTCATTGAATTCTTCTAGTAGTAGTTCGAGGTTGGATGTATCAAAATCTTGCGTTTCCTCAAAACATTGGGAGTCGTCATCATAGAGGGAATTTGGGTGAGAATGCGTAGTATTGAAATCTTCTAATAATATTTCGAGGTCAGATTTAAGAGGAATTTGTGGTTCCTCGAAATATTGGGGGTGGTAGTTATAATATGGAGGGTGGTAATTATAAGGGAAATATGGGTTATACATAATGATTTAGATAAGAATGCCTTAGTCTATACTATGCAACAACGGAATCACAATATTGACTGTTGGTCCCCGGCAACGGCGCCAAAACTTGACGGGCTAGAGACGTGTCTACTTATGCGTCTAGCGGTATTTTACTGCAAGTGCACAGCCTATCGAAGTAATATAAAAGATTGTCGAACCCACAGAGACCAATGTCAATCTACCGTTATCTATTGTTACGGCGTAAAGCTAAGGCGAATGGTTGTCACGATTTTTGTTGATTTCTAAGACTATTAAAGGCGGAATTAAATTTAAGTTTTAATAAAATAATATTAAGGCGGTCGGTATGTAATTATACTAACTTAGGTGGGTCAATCTAACCTAGGCTTATAAAGGTGTTCACTTAATCTATTCGGTAGAGATTACCAGTTTAAATACCCTCAACTCACACTCTCGTGGTCTTATATCAGATCTTATCCCCAAAGCCCTATGCCTGCTCTCGCTAGCCCATAAGTGTTTAGAGATAATTTTTGGAAACTAAATAATTCTAATTTATCTTAAAGCGCTCTCGCTGTATTTAATTTAAATGCCTAACTTTAGCTATCTGGTTAAAATCTCACACTCTCGTGGTCTTGACCCAACCTAATACTCTTTTCTTACTCTCGTAACGAAAAGGTCTATTTCAATTAAAAAGTATCAGCCAGAATATTAAGTGATTAATTATTTTAGCCTATGGTTATATTTCACCGGTTAAGTTTGTTATAACTACATACCGCCCTAAGGTTTTTAGCTACTCATCGATGTTGAACCAGACAGAGACAGGGAATTTAATAATAATGTACTCATGGCAGAAAAATAAATAAACATTATAAATAAATTAAATTGCAATGTAAATGAAAATACCGATAAAACTAATTTAGCTAGACATGATAATTAACGTAAATGAAAATAAACATAAACAACAAAATAATGAAACATGCATACTGACAGAAATAAAATAATAATTCAATTAATAAAAACCTGTAAATCGTACTGATCTCGAATCCTTGAGTAGTCCTCCACAATGTCGGCAGGATTCTACTTTGGCGAGAATTAAAAGGTACAGGAACAAATAAAGCGATACAAATGAAAATAAAAAGGAAAGGAAATGGGAAAATAATGCAAGAACGTAAATTTGGCTTCAATGGGAAATTTGGCAGCACTTCGATACGTCGAAGGCCTCCCCTAAAACTCTGAATCTAAGGCCTATTTATAGGAAATAATTCATTCTTCAACTTCCAGAGATCATGGGTGAATTATGGAGGGAGTGGGAGTAACTTCCAGTAGTGGGCCATGAGTGGAGAAAAAGTAGGAGAAAAGGAGGAAAGTGCTCGTGGCCACTTCTGTCTTGAACGAACTTCTGTTATTTGATGCATGACGGTCGTGACATGGCTGTGACGATCGTGAAGGCTGTGACGGTCGTGACATGGCCGTGACGATCGTGAAGGCTGTGACGGTCGTGTCATGGCCGTGACGACCGTGACAGTCACAAATTCTGTTTTCTGCTATTTTCTGTATTTTTCTTCTCTTTTTCTTTCTTTAGTCCAAATTCTCTCCAATCTGCAAAACAAAGTAAATTAATCATATAATAGAACATAAATCAAGATAAATTAATAAAAGTCACAAATAAATGCATGCAAATCAAGCCAAATAAATGATATGATTTCGCGTTATCAAGCTCTGATAGATAGGCTCTACTTCCAGTCCAAATAGATGAAAAAACATGGTACTTGAGTTGTCTACCCCTCTTAAAAAATCTAGCTTTTAGAATGGTGGCCAAAGGGTTTATCTCAATGATTATGCTCCAGCATTGAACTAGGCTGCCTGCCTTATTAATAGTCCTAAGGGACTTGAACCCCAACCCCCATCCTTTAAATCCTGACATCAATTCTTCCATGCCATAATGGTCAATTTCCTCTTGTGAATGTCACCGCTCCAAATAAAGTTTCTACACCAACTTTCAGTCTCATGAGTTAAACACACATGCCAAGAATATATTCTAAACGAGTATAGTCGTATGTTATGGACGAAAAAATTTACAGTTGAGTTTTTCTTGCTATAGACAACAAATTAGCTTTCCAAGCAACAAGCTTGTTCTTGATCTTGTCTGCAACCGTTTGAAAGTAAGAGGCTTTGGGCCTTCCTTTGAAAATATAAACCCTAAGATAAGGGAAAGGGAGATAACCCATCTTAAAACCAATCTTGCTAGCTAAGGGACCATGCCTAGCGTCACCCATATAGCCAACATACAAAATTGATTTGGAAGGGTTAAAAACTTGACCTGAGCATTCAACATACTTGGCAAAGAACTCAGCAATGACATCAAGGGAGGAAGTGTAACCCCTTGTGAACATCATTATATCATCAACATACAAAGTATGAGAAGGAATCAACACAGTTCTGCAAGTGCTAATAAGCTTTAACCTATTAGTAGCAACCAAGTGAGAGAGATCTCTGTTGAGAACATCCTTAACCAAGCAAAACAGGAGATGAAACAGTGGATCGACCTGCCTAACACCCCTCTTGCAGTTGAATTACCTGAAGGGAAATCACAATCAAAATGCAACGGAAATTAAAATTTTTCCTTTAGTGATCCTTACGAATGAGCATGATCAGTGATATAAACGGTTATCTCCTGTGGTGATTAACAATTTTGATGCAGATTTGAATGAATGATCACGAGCGTTCAATGAAGAACAACGCCTTTACTTAGTACACACAAACAGGGTGCCTTCAATCTCAGTGCTAGCTACTACGAATGAAGACTTTGAGAGTGTGTGAGAGAGAGAGAGAGGAAGGAAGAAATACGGTCAGAGTTTCACCAACTTAATTTCATCAAGTTCTAAACTTCTACACAAGGGTTATATTTATAAAACCACTTGTGTGGGCTGCAAGCTAAAAAGCCCAACTTAAGTGCACAATATAATAATAATAATAATAATAATAATAATAATAATAATAATAATAATAATAATAATAATAATAATAATAATAATAGTAGTAATAATATAATAACCATTATTATAATAAACATATTTTATTATTATTATATTATAATAACTGTCATAACAACGACAATAATAATAATAATAATAATAGTAATAATAATAATAATAATAATAATAATAATAATAATAACTCTTATTATATATTATACGATGTTTCATATTTCACTTAAGTACATTGTACCTTACGTGCTCCATAATTCTCTCAAGTACATCTACCTTACAATGTTCCTTATTTATTTTATCTTTCATCAATCTGTCCTTATGTGTGTGATCCTGTAGGTTCTCGTGACGTTGACAATTATATTAAATCATATATTTAATATAATGAACAGTAAGCGGTATCTAGTAACACATCACTGCTACCCAATTCACGAAAATGTCATGTGATCTAACAAAACCTTTTGTGATAGTACTTGTATGTACAATTTGCCTTTATGTCTATATTGAACACAAGACATATACGGTGTCATTCTTGTCCAGTTCAATATTGGGCCCTTAGACATTTATCTTGTTATGCAGGATGGGCAAATTCCATCTAGGTCACTCATGACCCTCAGCTTGCTTTGTGAAGTACCCATCAACTGTCTTTATGGTCATCAAGTTACAGACAATGTTAGATCAGTAATAAAGTACTCGACTCTACATCTAGGGTCCATAGTGGTTTCAAGTAGAAGGGTGGTATACACCACTATCACCACGAGTGTAACTTATGACACTTTGCATAATATTATATGTAGTACTCTCATAGCGGGTCAATCCAGTATAAATATTACTCTTATTATCCATGCTCATGTTAAGACTTAATAACTACTTATCTATGATCCATGAGATATGATTATCAGTCTACCTACATAATAGTTTTAATGCTTTACTGTTATGCCACTTCATAACAAAGCTCGACTACAGATACTTTAAGAATAATGTCTTTATGTTTAACAAATCTCATGATTAAGTCACACTTAATATTTCATTAAATGAACTAGCTATTCTAGGGACTTTATTATTCTAGAAAAACAACCATAATAAAGAAATGCCTTTTATTAATAATAAGTAATTTGATACAAGTACCAAAAGTATTGGCCTCTAGGGCTTACAACAACAATCTCCCACTAGCACTAGAGGCAATCAGGCATACCCCTAATAGCCATAGATCTAGCATGGCCATCATGCTTATGCTGCGCAAGAGGCTTTGTTAGTGGGTCGGCAATATTGTCAAGCGTAGGTACTATACATATCTTCACATATCCCTGATCTATCATCTCTCGAATTAAGTGATAATGCTTAAGTATGTGTTTGGATCGTTGGTGAGATCTAGGCTTTTTAGCTTGTGTTGTAGCACCATTGTTATCACAACAAAGGTTAATGAGATCCACAATGCTAGGGACTATGCCAAGTTCACTAATGAACTTCTTGATCCAAACAACTTCCTTTGTTGCATTTGAGGCAGCAATGTACTCGGCCTCGGTTGTAGAATCAACAACTGTTTCTTGCTTTGAACTTTTCTAGCTTATAGCGTCACTATTTAAGCAAAACATATAACCAGATTGCGATCTAAAGTCATCCTTATCTGTCTGAAAGCTATCATCAATGTATCCAATTACAGCAAGCTCTTTCTGACCTTAATATACAAAGAATGAGTCCTTAATCCTTTTCAAGTACTTAAACATATTCTTGACAGCTACCCAATAAGAATCACCAGGATCAGATTGGTACCTACTCGTTGCACTTAAAGCATATGAAACATCTGGTCGAGTATATAACATGACATACATGATAGATCCTATTGCAGATGCATATGAATCTTATTCATGCGATCCCTTTCTTCCTTAGTTGAAGGGGATTGTGTTTTTGATATACACAGGCCATGTTGCATAAGTATGAATCCTTTCATGGAATCATGCATATTAAAGTGTCTCACCACTTTGTCTATGTATGTACTCTAACTTAGGCCAAGCATTTGATTGTGGTGTTCCAGGAGGAGTGAGTTGGGATACAATCCCACACTCTTTAAAATGGTCATCAAACTCTAGGCTTAAATATTCACCATATCAATCTGATCGAAGAGTTTTAATATTCTTACCTAGTTGGTTTTGTACTTCATTCTTGAAATCCTTGAACTTTTCAAAGGATTTAGATTTGTGTTTTATTAAATACACATAACCATATCTACTGAAATCATCAGTAAATGTGATGAAGTATTGATAACCTCCTATGACTGGTATGTTCAGTGGTCCACATACATCAGTATGTACGAGGGCCAAAAGATTATTAGCTCTTTCACCTTTTCCTGTGAATGGGTACTTTACCATCTTTCTAATTAAACAAGATTTGCATGTATCATATGATTCGTAATCAAAAGAGTCAAAGAGTCCATTTTTATGGAGTTTGGAGATGCGCCTCTCATTTATATGGCATAAACGACAATACCAAAGGTAACTTGTATTTAACTCGTTAGGTTTCATCCTTTTATTATTAATGTTACAAATTGGCAGTTCAAGATTAAGGAATACAATCCATTATTCATTTGTGCACTAGCATATAATATATAATTCAAATAAATGAAGCAACAATTGTTCCTTATTATGAATGAAAAACCAAACTTGTCCAAACAAGAAACGAAAATAATATTCCTGCTAATTACAGGTACATAATAATAGTTCTCTAACTGAATTATTAAACCACTAGGTAAAGTCAATACATAAGTTCCTACATCTAAAACATCAACCTTTGCTCCATTGCCAACTCGTAGGTCAACTTCACATTTTGCCAAATCTTTACTCATTTTTAACCCTCGCCCATTAGTGCAAATGTGAGAACCACATTGGTCAGTGCATCTTCATGCACATTCTTCCATTGTTATACTTAGGTATTCCTATAGTTTATTTGATTACTTTTACTATTTTAACGTGTTTTCATATTTAAGTTTGTTTCTAGCTTTATTTTATTTTCGCAGCTTATTTTCAGCATTATCAGTTATTTGATACTTGTTCACTATGTAGATCGTAATTGGAGCTACGAGAATCAGCTTGACGCGTTCTAATAGGTGTTGGAAAGCTAGACAAAGAACTATAAGTTTGGTGTTGAGGCCGAGAGCTGATTCGGAGTGAAACAACGTCTAATAATTCGTTGAAGTTTCAGGCTTTAGAAATATTTTGTTTTGGGCCGGGTTTTTTTTATGTTTTTCGACTCAATTGGGTTAGAAACCAGATTTGATGCTTCCCTATACCTAATAGCAACCACACTATTGTTGATTACCTTCTTTTCACTATTCATGATTTTTCTTTGCTTTGCACTATTGCAATGGAGAACTAATTTTCAAGGGCAAAATCCTACTGTACGGTTCCATCGCTTTGAGGTTATTCTAATACTAATTTAATATTGATTTCTTTCAATTATTTTCTATGAATTCATTTGCTTAATTTGATTGCTTTTGTTTGCTTAATTCGATTGTTGTTCATAGGATATAATTAATTAAATTCGATTGTATGCATGTTCCTAATTTTAATCGCGTGTTAACTTAGCTTCTTCGTTATCCTTCGCCTAATCTTTATCATGCTTTATACGGTAAACAAAAATATTATTCATATGATATTGATTGTGCTTGTCTAATTAATCTCATAGTTGAATAGGATCGAATCCACTTAGGGATTGGTGTTATAGTAATCGATGATAAGTCAAAACCCGAATCAATAGGATTAGTCATTTTAGCTTATTTGATAATCACTTATTTTCTCTTGTTTTCTAAATCGAAATTGAAAACCCCCATAACCTTTACTTTAGTTGGTTAATTCAATACAAGAATCCTTATGATACAACTCGAGTCATTGTCGCTAAACTACAGTTTTTAAAATTACTCGTTTTGATTCGTGCCCGACAGCGAATCAAAATGGTGCCGTTGCCGGGGGCTCTTGTTGATGTTAGCCAATTTTAGAATTTTAGTTTAGAGTTTTGTTAGATTTTTTTGTTTTTTGTTTTTTGTTTTTTTTGTTTTTGCTTGTTGATTTTAAGGGTTGCAATATAGTAATAAGCATTCCAGCCTATCAGGTAAGTTTGGAAGCTACTGTTTCAATTTGCTCTAAATTTTTTCCAAAAAATCTGAAAAAAATAGATGAACGGTACTCTTTTAGAGACTAATTCTGATTTATTTTCCTATTTTATTTGATTTACTTTTTATTTTCATATTTTCAAAAAAAACCTGAAATATTTTGTAGAGACATATTCTGATTTGATTTGATTTGCGTTTTAGTCATACTTTCATAATTTTTAGATTTTATTTTATCCGCTTTTCTATTTTTCCATTCTTTTTCTTAATAGGGACGTTGTTGGTATTTTCCTAATTGTTGCTACATTGTTGAATTATTTGTGCTTTCTCATTCTTTATTGATTTTTTTCCTATTAACATGGCTAACCAAAGAACTCTTAGAGAACTGATGTGAATTATAATGCTTTATGTATGAATATCCTATTGTTATTGTACCTTTCAAATTGAAATCTGGTTTAGTACACTCGTTGTCAAGGTTTAATGGTCTTACAGGTGAGGATTCGCATAGGCATCTGAAGGAGTTCCATGTTGTATTCTCTACACCTTTGAGACCTGAAGGAATTACAGAAGGTCACATCAATTTGAGAGCCTGTCCGTTTTCAGTACATGGTGCCGCCAAAGATTGGTTATACTGCCTTGAGTCGAATTCTGTAACAACTTGGAATAATTTGAAGAAAGTCTTCCTAGAGAGATAGTTTTCTGCCTCAAGAGTTGCCTCAATCAGAAAAGATATATGTGGTATTAGAAAACTTGACATGGAATCATTTGCCGAATACTGAGAGAGATTCAAATAGTTAATGTCTAGATACCCCCAACACTAGCTTATCGAACAATTGCTTATCCAATATTTCTATAAGGGATTGCTACCAATGGATAGAAACATTTTAGATGCTGCTAGTGGTGGGACACTTGTTGATAAGACCTTAACTACTGCCAAAGCCTTGATTGAGACTATGTCACTCAACTCTTAACAGTTCACAACTAGAAATAATTATGTCCAAACAAAAGGTGTGAATGAGATTCAAGTTTCTCCTTACAACGAAGCTCTAGAAACCAGACTTGATGAGCTTGCTTATTTAGTGAAACAACAATTGATGTTACCATTACCACCACCACAGAACCCTCCATAAGTAACCACCTCTGCGCCTTCCAAAGCTTCACTAGATGACCTCGTCAAGTAGTTGGCTGTAAATGAGCTCCAGTTTCAACAACGAACAAATTCTAGCATTCAAGCCTTGCAGACTCAGATTAGACAGCTTGCTACCTCTATGAATGCCATGCAGCAAGCTCAAGGATCAAACCAAATACCTTCCCAAACAATAGCGAATCCTAATATCCTTAACCCTAATGTGAGTGCAATGTACTTAAGATCCGGAAAAGTTGCAGAACCAGCCCCCCCAAAAAAGGTTGTTGAGGTCACACCTGAACCTGAACCTTCTGTTGTTGTTGAGCCTGAAAAAGAGTATGTACCAACTGATCCCTTTTCCACATAGAATACTTAAAAGTAATAAGATTGATGAGGAAGAAGAGCATTCTGTTTTTCATATTGAATTGATTTCTGAGTTGGTTGATGATACTTGTACTAATTTGTTTACAGCTGATTTTCCATCATTGTCTGATTTTGATGATAATTACTCATGTGATGATTGTATTGAAACTAACCTTTATTATGTTTATGCTGAGATTGAGGTTGCCTTGCATGTTGAGATTTTTCCTCCAGATGAAGTTGTTTATGCGGACGAAGCTCTTGACATCACGGCTGCCCTAACCTCACCATCCATTGAACAACTTCTTTCCTTAGAGATTAAACCACCTCCTGATAATCTGAAATATGCTTATTTAGAGAGGGATCGAAAGCTTCCGGTTATAATTTCTTCTAACCTTGATTTTGATCAAGAAAATAAGTTTTGCAGGTTTTAAATAAGCATAAGAAGGAAATTGGATGGACCTTGGTTGACACTCTCAATTTTATCCCATCCATGAGCATGCGTAAGGTCTCAATAGAAGATGGAACAAGATTAGTGAGGCAACCCCTTAATCATTTGATCTCTGATGTTGTGGAAAAGGATGTCATGTTCACGTGCCCATTCGACACTTTTACTTATCGAAGATTCTTCTTTGATCCTGAAATAAAAGGTAAATGCACTAATAAATATTTAAATGTCAATAGATGCTCCCCAAAGTTACTTTATGACATCCCTACTTTGAAAGAGGAGCCTGTAGAAGATCTCTCTTTAGGAAAGGTTGCTTATGTGATCATCTATCCACCTTGACTACTCGAGTGTGTTCTTTCTTTTCTCTCACTCTTATTTTATATTTATGTTCTTCCATTGAAGACAACATATGTTTTAAGTGTGTGGGAGAGAATAATTTCTTTGTTTTGTTTTCTTTCAGTTTTCTTTGTTTTGTTCTGTTTTCTTTAAGTGAAAAAAAATTATATTAGAAATACAATGCATCTTTTGAAATTTTTAGGCTATAGATAAATTTGAGGTTAGATTATGGAGATTTGGGAAGATTCATAAGATCGTAACGTTCTAACACCTTAAGTCTCCCGAATATGGTAATCAATTTAAATACTTGTTATGACATAGCCCTGAGCTCTCATCCTTTAATAGATGTCAAGTAGTTTATCTAGCAGTCAGGACCATCTAAAATTCACACACTAAGTAATTAAGCTGATGCAAATAAGTGAATAATCTTGTGCTTAATAAGAAATCTGAATAGGAATCCGCCTTTTAAGTTAGGTGACCCTCAATAGGTCACTCAGGCAAACAATTGTGAAACCTTAAAAAAAAGTTTGTGTTGCTAAAGTGGTTAATTTTGAATTGTTGGCAATATATGGATCACAGGCACTAAGAGACTTATTTATCATGTGTGTGAATAGACAATGGGCTTAATGTGATTGCATTAGAATGAAAGAGAGCAAAAAGGAGGATGAGTAAGTTAGACTTAGGCATAATAACATGATTTAGATTAGTTTGTACAGGAGGGGATTTTATGACCGCACAATTGCGGGTTTGTATTCTTACAATATCCTTAGTGTTCAAAATTAGTACTTATCGATGCAATCTTAACCGAAGAAGAGTTTGAAGCCTAGAATGAGTATCTGAATGCTATTGTTTTTCATGAGTCTAGATACTATTTTGCTCAGAGTGCAAAAGTTTAAATGTGGAAGGATTTGATCAGTGCATCTTCATGCACTTTCTTCCATTGTTATACTTAGGCATTCCTACAATTTATTTAAGTATTTTTACTATTTTAATATGTTTTCATATTTAAGTTTGTTTCTAGCTTTATTTTATTTTTGTAGCTTATTTTCAGCACTAACAACTATTTGATACTTGTTCACTATGTAAATGGTAACTAGAGCTTCAAAAATCGGATTGATGCATTCTAATAGGCGTTGGAAATTTGAGACAGAGAGTTACAAGTTTTATGTTGAGGCCAAGAGCTGATTCAAAATGAAACAATGTCGAATAATTTGTTGAAGTTTTAGCCTTTAGAAAATTTTGTTTTGGGCCGGTTTTTTTTTATGTTTTTCGACCCAGTTGGGTTAGAAACCGGATTTGATGCTTCCCTATACCTAATAGCAGGCACACTGTTGTTGATTACCTTCTTTTCGCTATTCACAATTTTTCTTTGCTTTGCAGTATTGTAATGGAGAACTAATTTCCAAGGGCAAAATCCTATTGAACAGTTCCATCGCTTTTAGGTTATTCTAATACTAATTTAATGTCGATTCCTTTCAATTCTTTTCTAAGAAGTCATTTGCTTAATTTAAATGCTTTCATTGCTGATCATAAGATATAATTGATTAAATTTGATTTTATGCATGTTCCAAATTTTAATCGCGTGTTAACTTAGCTTATTCGTTAGCCTTCGCCTAATCTTTAAATTGTCATGCTTTATGCGGTAAATAGGAACATAATTCATATGGTATTGATTCTGTTTATCTAATTGATCTCATAATCGAATAAGATTGAATCCGCTTAGGAATTGGTGTTATAGTAACCGATGATAAGTCGAAACCCCAATCAGTAGGATTAACCATTTTAACTTATTTGATAATCACTTATTTTCTCTTGTTTTCTAAATCGAATTGAAAACCCCCATAATTTTTTTTACTTTAGTTGGTTAATTCAATGCAAGAATCCTCGTGATACGACTCGAGTCATTGTCGCTACACTACCGTTTTTAAAATTACTCGTTTTGATCCGTGCGCGACAGCGGATCACACATCCAGTATCTAATAACCATGATGCAGAAGTAGATAAATTTATTTCTATAACAAAAATACTCGAAATTGAAGTCTTCACTCCATTCTTCTTATCTTCCAGGTACTTTGGGTAGTTTCTCTTCAAGTGTCTAGTCTTACCGCAACGGAAGCAAGTGTCTACCTTCGTTATACCTCTTATATGTTTAAAAGCATGAGGAGTAGGTTTGGGTATGACAACTTCCTTGCCTTTCCCTTTATCACCCTGCTTCGTGGTCCTTTTATTATGTTTGAGGATAGTCCTCAAGTTTTGGTGCCAATCCATGAAATTTGTCCCAAATAATTTCTCTTTATCAGGGGTTGATAGCAAAATATTATTAGAGGTGTTTGTTGTCATGGTAATCTTACATAAAAAAATGTGAAATTATAAGTTTCAATTAAAACCAACATATTCAATTAGGCATTTAATTAAATATACTCCCACTATTTTACTCAAACCAAATGACCATCACCATTTGATTCGGAAAATCCCGTTGAAAGATTTTCTAGTGGATCGAGATCCATATTTCACTTTGGTTTAAGTTAGCGTTAGGCTGATTACACAAAATTTAGTTATTTAGGTAAGAACTCCTTCCAATTGTATCTAATACAATTCTCAAGTATTTTCAGTTAGATGAATAACTCCTTATTCTAATCCATCATATGGATCATTCTCAACTCTTGCTTCTAAATGTATATAATCTTATTATAATTTGTTTAGTTAAGTTTGACCCGTTGTTTTAGAAATTGGATATTAGATTTATCCCATCGCACCTTACCAATATAGAACATACACCTCACGTTAGACGAAACCTACATTATTCGATACTAGTCTTGATGAGTTATAAAACTTGGAAAACATAAACTTAATATTCAATTTTGAGAGAATTTTCAATTAGTTTGATCTCACATCATATTTATCATATAAATAGTCTCACATGCATCAACATACAATCACATGCATCAACAAACATATAAAATATGAAATAGTTATGGCCCCTAGCGCAACTGTTCTCTCAAGCCAATGAGAGAACCTAAGCTAAACCTAATAACGATCTATGCATCTCCATGCTAGGCCTCCATGGTTGTCCTCCTTTGATATTGTCTTCTTTTTTTCTTCATTATATTATATTAAAGAATACTCGTTTTACATACGAGTGAGTGAGATGAGAAAAAAAGTTACATAAAGAGTGTATAGAGAAAGACACGATACGCAGACCGTATTTAGAAATACCAAAACAAAATAAAAGAAGACTAAGGCCATAACCGTTCACCACAAGAAAATAATAATAAACATACTTTATTATTATTATTATTACTAGTGTCGTGCCTGTCTGTCCGCTTTTTTAATGCTCATAACAGAGAAATAAAAACGTGTATGTATTTTTTTATGAAATTTTTGTTAGATGTCATATTAAAAATAATATTACCGGGGCCTCACGGTGAGTGCCAAATGTTCATGCTAAAACACTAAAAGGTTGACTTCCTATTTATTGCTTGAGGAGAGTCTTAGATGAATGGTTTAAGGTGTCTGTTTTTGTGTATGAGTACTGCGTACCAGTTTTTCTCCTTTGTTTCTCAAACACTCCTTATTTATAGGTCTTCTTTTACTGGTACGTCTTCCTTTAACGTTCGCCGCCTCTATAATTGTTCTCATAACATCTCCCATTCAACGATTGTAACTCTCCAGCCATAATATATTTTTTCATAATCGTTTCTTGTGTCCTTTGGTGTGGCGTCCGAGCTTTATAGTTGTCCAGTTCTGTATGGCCGAGTCAGTTCTCAATTCATTCAAGATCGGCTCACCCTTGCAGAGTAACAACTAAAATACTTTCCAATAAAAGAATTCAATATTGCAAATTTTCCGACCTTCCCAAACTATATTATATATATATATATATATATATATATATATATATATATATATATATATATATATATATATATATATATATATATATATATATATATATATATATATATATATATATATATATCGTATAAATGGACACCTCCGTGCTCGTTTTTCCGTTTTTTTAGTGAACACACATTCAAACATAAATAATATTTTTGTGTTAAATTTTGAGTTTAATTTAATTTATTTGTGTAAAAAAGTATGTGTTATGAATTCATTTATTTATTAAATATGGTTCAAATTTTAGCAAGGGAGAGGAGGGGAGCAAAATTTCTCCAAAACACACTTTTTGGTTTCCTCCGAATTATGGGGATTTGGAGGGGAGGGGAGGGGAGAGAATATTAGTTTTGATATTTAAAAATTATTATATTTACTAAAATATCATCCGTTTAATTTCAGTATTTTAAATATTTTTTTTCTTCGTGTTACTGCTTTTTCTCGATTGTTTCCATCAACTTATTATAATTGTTCTCCACCTTCAAATTATTTTATAATTTCTATACTTAAGATAAATCATAATAATTGTCTTTTTTTTTATAAAAAAAATTATGTTTAGTTATATTCGTTTTTTTCTTTTAATTTTGTTATGTATTCTATCATATTTTCTTTTATATCAAATTGTAAACCATTCATTTTATTTATTTTTGTTTATTCATTTTATTAAATATTTTGAACCATTAATATTTAATTATAAGTTATTTTATATATTTGTTTTGTTATCTGATTCATCACAATTTAAACGATGTTATTGGTATATAGTTTAATTTAGGTTGGAAAGTTATAAGTCGAATCAATTGTACTCAATTTTTTAAATTTATGTAACAAATAAATACTTTTTTAATCACTAAATATTAGAAATTTTATTACCAACAAAAATACGCATGAACTTTTGAAATTTTAATACCATATGACTTATATAAGATCATAAAGATAAAGATGTAAATTATTAATAAAACTCCTTCCTTCCCCTTATGAACCAAACACATTTTTAATTAAAATCTCTCTCTTCTCTTCCCTTCTTCTTTTTTGAACCAAACACTTATCTGATTAAAAAAATCCTTCACCTCCCCTCCCCTTCCCTTCATTAAAATCTCTCTCCTCTCCTCCCCCTTATTTGAATCAAACAGACCCTAATTGTAGAAGATTAATATAAAAGTTATATAAAAATAGTTAGAACATTAAATAATACAAAGAGAAAGACAATAAATGAGTGAAAAGTGTCAACCATTAATATGATATCTATTTTTTATCTTTCTCCCTCTCAAATTTCTTTTAAAATGTCTTGTTAAAGCAAACAAAATATGATAAATGACTATGTTAAAGAAAAGAATTAGCATATCACTTGTAGATTATATCATTATCATCATTAAATCAAAAGAAGTTGAATTAACATTGGATATGAAAAAGGAAAGAAAATTGAACATATATAATTAAGTCTTTTCAAAGTATGAATGGGTATTACAAACAAAACTGAATAAGTTTTAACATAAAAAAAAAAAAATCCATTTATAACTAGCATCTTTCAAGAACTGCATCCTTGACGATGCTCTGGTAAATCTGTTGGAAGATAGGGCCAAATCCATCTAGATGTACTATCCCTTTTAAAATTGAATACTACACTATGAATTTTCTTTGGAGAGGGCAAAGAGGTAATCATCAAATAAAAATTACCAAAACTAAAAAGAATTATAACTACTATTACATTTGTTCCAAAATTATAAAATTATAAGTCACTTTGTAAAAAATATTTGTCTCAATTACAAATCACTTTAGAATTTCAATATAACATTAGTAATTTTTTTTTCCGTAATATACCATCTATCATTTATTTCTCTTTCTTCTTTCTATTTCTTTAGTTTGCTTTCCTATGTAATTAATGAAAAATAATTTTTTTAAAGTCATAAATCATTTCATTTTTTTTATAAAATAATAATTATATTTTTTAATTCAAATAAAATATCCAAAATGTTTTATAAATTGAGACCAATAAATATATATATTTTTAATATCAAGTTACGTGAATTTGCTCCGGAGAGAGGCAAAGAGGTAATAAAATTCAATGAAAATTTAACAAAACTATAAAAAAAAAAAAAGGTATAACTACTATTTTTTTCTCTCTTAAATATCAAGTTATATGTGAAACTCTTTTTAAAAATTTTTATAAATGAAAGAATTTCAAAATTCCAAAAACTTAACCAACACCAGAATTTCCAAACAACAACTAAAGACAAGAACAGCAAACACTGAGATGCAATCAACTTCTTCTTCATCGGCGTCGCCTGAAGCGATTCTCGAATGGCTTCACAAGGAAATGGGATACCGCCCTCGCGGCCAGTACGCCGGCGGCGGGGGAAAGCCCCATTCGCCGTCAGTTGAATCGATCCGGAAGGTTTGTCGCGGGAACATGATTCCGGTTTGGAATTTTCTCGTCACGCGCGCTAAGTCTGAGAAGACGGTGCGGAATGTTCGCCGGAATATCACTGTTCACGGTGATGGGGAGGGTTCTACGGGGAGGAAGAAGGAGAAGATGATATCCGGGGAGGGTTCAGGTTCGGCGGAGACGAGGGAGGCGGCTTTAATGGAGCGGGATTTGGTGGCCAAGGAGGTGGAGAGGTTGAGGAACATTGTGAGGAGACAGAGGAAGGATTTGAGAGCGAGGATGCTTGAGGTTTCCAGAGAAGAGGCTGAGAGGAAGAGGATGCTCGATGAACGATCAAATTACAGGTTTTGCTTCCTAATTTTGACCTAATTTAGTTGCAGTCGTGTTTGTTATCTCTAAATTGAACTCTCGTTATGAAAATAAAATTGATTGAGTATAACTACATGGGTCAGTATCATGTCGGTGTTAGAAAGCGAACACACATTCAATTTGTAATGTTGTTGCTACATAGGGATAAAAGGTGCCAACTTTGTTGTGAGTGAGGATTGTCTCACTCACCTCCAACAATGTAGATCTTAAGTAGGATCGTGTGTTGTAGGTAAATTGTGAAAAAAAATCGTAAAACCATTGATTGGGAGCGATCTTGGCCAGTTCTGACCATCGGCTACCACCAAGATGCAGAGGCGCGCAACAACTAGAATTTGGAGATGATGAATGCATGTCTTTTGAAATAACAAATTTTTAGATTTAGGGTTTAGAGAATAAAAAATTAGTTGTAGGGTTTGTTTTAAATTAGACTCATGATAATGACCCAAATATGTCCAACAAATGTTTCCGGTGATAAACGGTAATAAAGTATAAAAACTCAACCATACATGTCTAAAGAATATGAAAAAAGATCGATGCACTTGCCCGCCAAAGTATAATGTAAAAATACTTCACCTATATAGTATTGTTTTTCGTCTTAGTAGTATCTTTCAATTTTTGTTAGAATCTTATGTTTTTACGATCTTGACACTCCCTCTCGATCTTACAAAAATAATTGGGTTGAATCTTCCGATCTTAGTTACAATCTTATATTTTACGATCTTGTTATCCCCCCTTGATCTTATGCAAAATACCGATCTTCACAACCTTCCTTCCTGCTGGGTTTGGTTATAGAAACTAGAAGCTGATTTCTTTTTATGTTGTAAATGTTATTTTCTCCTTGAGTGTTGACATAGGCATATTGTGTTGTTGCTTGTTAGTATAATAATCTGCTTCTGAGATTAAATATCACTGTTGATCAGAAACTTGTGCGTGATTTTGTATCTGTATCAATGATATGTTTGAAAGAGTGAGGAGAAAAATTGTGAACTTGTGATGATTATGGTATTGGATAGTTGAGATAATTAAAGTGTATGAGTTATTTACCATTCTGCAGGCATAAGGAAGTGACGTTGGAGGCCTATGACCGTCAATGTGATGAAGCTTCTAGAATATTTGCTGAATATCATAAACGTCTTTGTTACTATATAAATTTAGCAAAGGATGCTCGAAGATCAGATGTGGATTCTTCCATTGAGATGACAAATAGTTTTAGTGCCAAAAATGAGAAGGAATCTGTTTATTCTACTGTTAAGAGCGGTAAATCTGCAGATGATGTCATTGTCATTGAAACCACAAGGGAAAAGAATATTCGAAAGGCTTGTGAATCTCTTGTAGCATACATGGTTGAAAAAATACAGAGTTCTTTTCCTGCTTACGAAGGAAGTGGCGTTCTTTCAAATCCTCAGGCAGAAGCAGCGAAACTGGGGTTTGATTTTGATGGACAAATTCCGGATGAGGTTAGAACAGTTATTGTGAATTGCTTAAAGAGTCCTCCCCTATTGCTTCAGGCCATTACTGCATACACTTCTCACTTGAAAAGTCAAATTTCCAGAGAAATAGAGAAAATTGATGTTAGAGCTGATGCGGAGATCTTGAGGTATCAGAATATATGTAGTTTCTTTTTTTAAGTTCTGTTGATGCTCTAGTTAGTTCCTCCGTGACTATGAATTTTGAAAGTTGGACCTTCTGTAAATCATCAATCATTGTTACTATAAAAAATAAACTAACTTTCCCAATAAAAATATCCATCAAAAATGCTAAATTTGCAAAGCATGTGGCATATAGAATAATTTAGTTCCCCTGCCAACCAGAGTACAATATTGTGTATGTAGATGTATGCTGTTTAAGAATTCTATTAGTTTAATCTCATTGACAAGTATATTACGCATGCTATTGATATAATTCAAACTTGTATATTTCAATCAGGTACAAATATGAAAATAACATAGTTATGGACGTTTCCTCTTCTGATGGTAGCTCTCCTCTACAGTATCCACTTTATGGAAATGGAAAACTTGGGGTTGATGTGCCTCCAGGAGGAAGTCAAAATCAGCTTCTTGAAAGACAGGTCTTTATTCATCTTTAGACTGCATAGTTTTGTCATCTTAAGTTGAGTTATTGAACCAAAGCTGTATCTCTGTTCACAGAAAGCTCATGTTCAGCAGTTTTTGGCTACTGAAGAGGCACTAAACAGTGCTGCAGAAGCACGAGACTTGTGTGAAAAACTTATGAAACGTCTGCATGGAGGCACTGATGTTACTTCACGTTCATCTCAGAATATTGGAAGTCTTAGGCAACTTCAGGTATTATTCATTCAAAACTTACAGTGAATTAGGCCCTTTTTAAGCAAGTTATAAATATTTTTTGAATATATACTCATCTTTGTCCAAGATTCCTATTACTAAAAAACTATATATAACTATAGTTAACTTACCAGCATTTATGTTACCAACATTTAGAGAAATGTTGAGCTTGAAGTTTTGATCAACGTTGTTTTGGTGGCAAAGCTTAGATGAAGACTTAATGTTTAAATCAACACACATTTTATGATCTTGTGAGTGATAAAAGTTAAGCACCTTGCATATTTTCAAGATTGTTATTTTATTTTGTTCAAATTTTTTTCTTTAGATTCAGACGCTATATGGAGCTGTTTTAGTTATATGATATTCCGAGAAAGTGAAATATACAAGTATACAAAATTGTTTTTATGACAAATTATCTCTGGTTCATCTCTTCACATCTAATTATTTTGTCCCGGGAAGATCTGAAATTTGATATTCCAAGTAAAATTGAATATAAAAAACAAGAGGATTTGTAAACACTTGTGTATCTAAGATTTTTCATTGCTAAACTATCAGCATATGGAGATTATGAATATTTTTTTACATTAACATTTAAAGTAGGAGAAATAAATGATTTCATCTATCTTTGAGGAATTGTTGCTTTTAATATGTTCAATTAAATTATTTTTATTCCCTTTTTTATTTTCCAACTTCGTCCAGGAATTTGGATTTTTTGCTGTTATGAGTTGGAAGAATAAATAAAGTAACATTTTTGCTGCGTTCAATTTTGTTAAAAAGTCTTGCATTGGATGGTATATGGCCTAAAGATATGTTTATTAGTAGAGTCACAATCGTCACCTTATAAACCGGTTTTGTAAGGTTCAGTTAGGCCCAACCACAATTCTTAAGATGGTATTAGACCCTCATTCAAGATTTGTTGGGTCACATGCCATCAGGTTTCTGCTATTGGGCCACCCACCATTTATATTCACGCTTCTGGACGTGTGAGAGTGTGCTAAAAAATCCCACATCGGAAAATATATGGTTCGAACATATGTTTATAAGTGCGAGCAATCTCTACCTTATAAGACGGTTTTGTAAGGTTGAGTTAGGCTCAACCACAATTCTTAAGAAGTTCTATCCAATTATTAATGCTAGAAATATTTTCCGCATCAAAGTTTGAGGTAGGAGTTTACCACTTATACTTCTTACACTTGTTTAGGTAGATGTTTGGGCAAAGGAAAGAGAAGTTGCTGGTTTAAAGGCAAGTTTAAACACCTTAATGTCTGAAATACAACGCTTGAACAAGTTATGTGCTGAGAGGAAAGAAGCTGAAGATTCTCTTAAAAAGAAGTGGAAAAAGATTGAAGAGTTTGATTCTCGTAGATCAGAACTTGAATCCATATACACGGCACTCCTTAAAGCAAATACGGTAAGGTTCCATTATTTCATTATTTTCTGTATTTCTGGAATGTGACTTTTGTACTTAATGGTACTCTGTTTGGATCCTACTAGGATAATCATTCACTGGTTTTGAACTTGACTTAGCCATTAATAGATTTGTCTGTGGCCATGTTGATGCATTTTGTTAATTGATATATGTATTGACTACAGAGACAATGGATATTTGTAGGAAGTTTACATATGTTGTTCCTGCTAAGCCTTAATGGTATTCATTTCCCTTAAGTTGTGCAAGTGATTCCAACAAAGCATTGTTCTTTTATTTTTTTTATCCAAACAGTTCTCTGATTTTTGTTTTGTTTTCTTTTATGTTGCAGGATGCGGCTTCATTTTGGAGTCAACAACCATCAACTGCAAGGGAGTATGCTTCAAGCACTATAATTCCAGCATGCTCTGCGGTTTTTGAGACTTCAAATAATGCAAATGATCTTATAGAGAAAGAAGTGTCTGCCTTTTATCGGAGTCCAGATAATAGCCTCTACATGCTTCCTTCTTCACCTCAGGTTTACAGTGCTAAAACAGACACGTTCCTTGTATCAAATGTTAGAATAGAAACAATTTTCTGAGTTTTCGGGATTGATATATGAAGTTGATGTACAGGGTCTACTTTTGGATTTTCCATTTCTATTGTTTGGCAGTTAGTTTCTGGATTCATTTAAATATAACTCAACTTGGATTGGGTGTCTAGTGTTTAATAATCAAAGCATTGATAGAAATGTTTTATTTTGATGGAACTTAGAATTTGGGTTGAACCTAGCTCAACCCTTACAAAATGGGTTTGTAAAGTAAAGACTGTCCCCACTTATAAACTTATATGTAGACTTTTTGTCATCCAATGTGGAACTCTTAACAAATCTCCTCCTGCCCAAGATTATGACTGAATATCTGAAGTGTGACTGTGTGACCCTAGTGATCCGATAATGGTGACCTAATAGCACGTGGCTCAATAGATCTTGGATAGGTTAAGATATCGTTGTAGATTTGGGATAGGTTTAGATATCATTGTGGATTCCATTTTGATTCTATTGTGTCTCACGACATATGGTGACGAGGGTGGTTGTGATCCCATGAATGTACATCGTCAGCCCTCTTTCTCTGGCACCATTGTCAAATGCAGCACAAACTTTCTATTGCTGTGAGATTCTAGAGGTTGCTTGAGAGCGAAGAGGTGGATTTATTAACTTCAGATATGTTTCCATAGTTTAGTGGGCGATAAATTTTTAGATTACTCCTCTATAACTCATCCCTTGTTTTGCTCTGTCCCATGGTCAATTTGAAATCAAATACAAAACAATTTTTTCTATGCTATCCAGTTCTAAATATTTTAACGAGTCAAATGAATCTTAAATTTTTTTTTATCACTTCACATACATGTGCTTTGAATGTTTCAATCATGTATCTCATATATTAAGACTGTTTCAGCTTAAATTTATCATCAATTCTGGTTCAGGCACTGCTTGAGGCCATCGGGTCCAGTGGATCATCTGGACAGGAAGCAGTTGCGAATGCAGAAATAAGTGCGGCTATTTTGACTGCAAAAGCTGGTGCCCGGGATCCGTCGGCAATTCCATCAATATGTCGAGTTTCAGCTGCACTTCAGTATGCTGCTGGTGAGTATGTTATCATTTTTTCACGCACTGAAAGGCTCTTTCCTAGTGCACCCTATAAGAGATATCTTATTCAAAATTTTAGGAGAAAACCCTTTATCATGTGAAAACCGTCTTTTGCAAATAGGTACTTCTTACTTTTACAAATAGTCTTCGATCTTCATCATTTCTTAAATACGATAAATATAGCTTAGCATATAAAATATTAGTAAACTAGTTATTGTTGCACTATTGTAATTCTGAGAAAATCATCTGTACATTCCTCCCAGTATATAAAATATAAACAATATTCTAAGAAGTTCTGATGCACAGTACGATATGAATAGGTAAATCTTAAAACTCAGGATACATTTACAAAAATGTGTGTGTGTGTCTATATATATATATATATATATATATATATATATATATATATATATATATATATATATATATATATATATATATATATTAATTTGATCAAATGTAGTTTCAAAGGTATATTATACTATTGATGGTATGCATATATGTGGGTTAAAATCTATTATAGTGTATTAAATGATTTTCTTAATGGACGGGCAGGCTTGGAAGGTTCTGATGCTGGTCTAGCATCCATACTGGAATCCCTGGAGTTTTGTTTGAAACTTCGTGGTTCAGAGGCCAGTGTTTTGGAAGATTTATTAAAGGCTATTAATCTTGTCCATATTAGACGCGATCTCGTTCAAAGTGGTCATGCCTTGTTAAATCATGCCTACCGTGTTCAACAGGAATACGAAAGGTAGATATGAATACAAACAATACCAGAATTCAACCCACATTCATGGTTTATTAATTTAGTAAATGCATATATGCTTGTCCAAGAGAAAAAGATGTAGCTAATATATCTTTCCACCTCTTTCAGATTCATCCCTGAATGATTTGTTGGAGGCTTTTTCTTCATTTTTGTTTTGACATTTGATATAATGATGCAGGACGACAAATTTTTCTTTAAATTTGGCTGCAGAACAAGAAAAAGCTGTAATGGAAAAATGGTTGCCTGAACTCAAATCTGGTGTTTTGAATGCTCAACAAAGCTTGGAAGACTGCAAATATGTCAGGGGACTGGTGAGTTACTGCTGTTCTATGAAGCACGGACACCTCTAGGAGTAGGCGTGTTGCAGTGTTTGATATGTGTCGGAAAAGTCAGACAAGTGTCCCCCAAAAAAATATGTTTTCTTTGCTTCGAAACTCCTTAAATCGATTTTCAACACCCGTATGACACTCATAAAACGTGTGTCTGGAAAATGCAGGCCAATGTTTAAAAAGAATTTGTATTTTTCATTGTTTCAACACAGTCTACGTTTTTTGAACAAATAATCACACTTCTAAAAGGGTTAAACATGTATTGAAACAATATTATCAACGAAGAGTCAAAGACATTAGTTTTGATTAGAATATTTTTAACCATTTTAATAATAGATGTAGCTCAAATATTATTATGATATATGAATGTCATTTTTGAAAAATTATATGAATGTCATTTTTGAAATTTTCAGCGCTATTTTAAGTGTTATCAATCTAATAATAACAGCAGCTAGCTATGAAGCACGGACTACAACACGATATGGATATTTTGACACTGATAATGTCAAAAACATAGGACACCGACACTCATAACTTCCATCCCCACTTTCCTTGTTTGTGTTTGTTTAGCTCAGATGCAACCGGCTAAAGCATGTTTTATTCCAAAGTAAAAAATTTGATCACAATTGTTTTGCTTGATATGTAATCTCTTGGTGGATTTTGATATGCTCGTTAACAACTCTTAAGGTTTCAATTTCTATTCTTACATTGCAACTTCTTCTGCAGCTTGATGAGTGGTGGGAGCAACCAGCATCGACAGTTGTTGACTGGGTGACGGTGGATGGACAAAATGTAGCAGCATGGCATAATCATGTAAAGCAGCTTCTTGCATTTTATGATAAGGAGCTACTATTGTGAATATATTTTAGCACACCTGCAGAAACAGATTGTTTAAACGATTTCCACTTTGCTATCGTCATTGAAGACTTCATATTCTTTAGCCTCAAGGTGCTGTGCAGAAGCCGGTACTCGAAGCAGATATTTTGGGATGGAATATGCAGCTGCTGTTGTTATCAATAGACGACAATCTCTAGAACAAGAAAGAAACTGCTCCCCTACCTGTTGATTTTTCATAGATTCCCTCCCTCTCTTCAGAAGTGTGTTGTGTATTATAAGGCTATTTAGATTTTAGGTGGTGGGTTGGAATATTCTTTAACTGCTTGTGATTAATGAATCCTCTGATTGTAGAGTTCCGAGTTCATATTTTATATTTATAATCAACTTATGCAATCTTGTTGAACTCTCTATTTTCTTCATGATGGAAAGAGGTCAAGTATCAAGTTTAATGTAGACATTTGAATGTTTGAAAAGTTGGAATGCCAAAGAAAATGAAAGACATTAATTATTGTTAGTATCTAAACTTTAGGGAAGTGTGAATAATGTCACACCAGCAAAATATTGGCTGTATCTGCTGATAGATATCACAGTTCTTTGTGAATCACACACATTAATGACACAGTATATTTTTCACAATCAGAGTGACCAATCTCAAGTTTTTATTATATTTTAGAATTTATGCATGTTATGTTATTAATAAGATAAAAGGAAGATGAATAAAGCATTAGAAAACTGATACAGACACAAATGTGGTTGGGGCAAATGGATAGAAACCAACTGATATAAAAAAAATCTTTTTGATTAAAAATTTATCACCCACTAAACTATGAAAACATATCCGGTTATAAAATCCCTGCAATATGGTAATCGGCTCCTCTAGCACTATGAGAGACAGCCTACAGAACGAGCTCCAAGGTCCCCACAACCACAATTTCACAACAGAATGCAAATAACTTCCGCTATGTCTCATCAAAATAAGGCAACCGCTATGTCTATCTGCTGCAAAATAACGAAAATCTATGGCCGTATCATAATCCTCCTGAATCCACCGCATCCAGAATAACATGCTGTTTGGCTGCTCTTGCACGGCAGAGTTCACAACCTGTTTTCTGCTCCAAATGTAACAGCAAACACAGCTGTCCGGTCAATGCAGCAACTTGCAGCTTTTATCCACTGTATCAAACCAAATTAAGGCACCACACATAACATTAACTACCAAATTCAGATGTCTAAACCTTGTCGACGACTCTTCCGGTGTATAGCTGAATGCGTGAATCAATAATGTGAAAGCCAGGAACTCTGACACCGGCTGCATAGAATAGAACTGATCCCCAACCGACTTGCAGACTGATACAAACAACGCTGTCATGTGAAGCTGGAACATGATACTCTATCCTGATCCAGTATCTACAATGAATACAACAGCACGACCGCAGAATAAACTGCATAACATCAGGGCAGACCACAACAGCACGATAAGTAGCTGCCATACCCAGTTGAAAAACTCCACTATTTGAGACATTACAACCAGAATACCCACCTCTGTCTTCATTTTACTTGAAAAGAAGGAATCAGTTGTGATCTGGCAGTTATTCCAATTAGCGCAGAATCTACAGCGCTCTAAATTTTCCGCACCGACAGCCACTCTAACAACTCATAAGCCGGAATAATCCTCACCTGGAACCGGCACCTAATGATAGTTTTAAGGATTCGGCTTGACCCCGGTGCAAAAGGTGAAACTAACGACAACCAACCACACGCCGCAATACCCGAAACCACGCTCATAAGAAAATCTCCAATACTCGAAACAGAACAACCAGAGACCCGACTTGAAACATGAGAAATAAATTGCAAAGCAGCATATAATCCAGCGAACACACTGACTGCAACGCTCTGATCTTCCGCACAGACAGCCACTCCGCCAGCTCCTCTATCGCATCGATCCTGACCTAGAACCCCAATCACCGATGATTAGCCTTGGGTTCAAGTGCCATTGCAATAAATTACAGTTTAGAGATTTATGTTTGATGTTGAACCAGTTCCATGATAACCTTTGTACATTTTCGAACATTTGATAACAGAAGCAGCTTGTTCTTAAAAATACTGTTATTTCTTGCTTTCCAAGGTAGTCCTTGACTGTTACTTATGCAAGAGATACTAATAACTCATAAAGGAATTAAGAGTGAGCCAGAACTTGTGACCAAACAGTTTCATACCACAACATTCATAAGTAACAATCAAGGACTACCTTTGTTGAGTTTGTTCACAGTAACAGCTAGCAAGAATAGACCATAACTTATAGATAATTTTCTTCACTATATTACAAATCCCATTTACATGGACTCTTAGAATCTTACCCCCTCAAGAAGGATCGTCTTTTCCCCTCAAAATCGATGCCTTTTGGTATCTCAATTTATCGATTTCCTTTACTAGATAATCTAAAGTCGTGTCTGTAACATGGTTAGGGGAGCATCCAGCATCGAGCATCATTTTTAAGAACTTGTAAGCATCTTTGACTCGGCCAGCCTTGCTGTGAATTTCAATCAAAGTATTATAAGTGACAACATCAGGATTTATCCCGCTGCTCCTCATTTGCTCAAAGAACTTGTTCACCTCATCAACTCGCCCTGCCTTCCCCAAAGCATTGATGAGAGTGTTATACATAACTATGTCAAGATAACCGCCTTGTTTCAGCAGTCGATCGAGGACAGCACTGGCTAGATCTGCTCTTCCCATCTTTCCTAAACCTTGAATTATCATATTGTACGTAGCGATATCAGTTGGACAGAGCTTTTCTCCCATTTCCGACAGAACGGCCCAAGCCTCGTTAAAATAGCCTTTTTTGACAAACGAGCTCATGATCGAATTATAAGTATAGCTGACAGGATCCACACCCGCGTCGGTGAAAATCTCAAACAATTTACAAGCCAAGCTCAACTTTCCCTTGGCCAAAAATATAGACAGGAAAGTATTCACCATATCAACATCGAAAGAATCAGGCCCTTTTTGTTGAACTCTCTGTCTACGGTCAGGTGTAAACAGTCGCGGAGCATTGCCAGTTGATTTCACAATACGCTTGGCCAATTTATCCATATACGGAGATGATGTCCACTCGTCAATTTCTTCAGAGGAAGTTTCCACCTCATCATCCTCCTCGGGATGAGTTATGAAACTCATGATCTCACTAAACCCTCCTTTGGAAGGGAACATTGGCGAGTAATCCTTTTCCTTGGAATGCAAGTTATTGATTGAAGCTTCCATTCCAGCCTTCCACCTAAGAACACCGGGTAACAAATCGCCTTCCCTTACATGCTTGATGAGCCTATCCGTCCAATCCCAACGACCGTGCTTATGAATGCCAACCAAGAGAGATGTTATCGTAACAAGGTCAACAGAAAAGCCTCTAGCTTCCATTTCCTCCACCAACTCCAAAGCCTCTTCCAAATGACCCTCTTTACAAAGTTGCAACACAACAATGCTATAACTAATCCCATCCACAAACTGACCTTTCTTTTTAAGATCACAAAAAAGCGTATAACCAGCTTCCGATCTCGCATTCTTCATAAGTCCATGAATCAAAATATTATAACTCCAACAAGAAGCTTTCACCCCTTCTTGAGTCATTCTCTCAAACATCTCGCACGCTTCATTAACCTTACCAACCTTGAAAAACCCATCCAAAACACAATTATACACAACCACCCCGGGACGAAACCCATTATCCTTCATCTCATTAAAAATCCTCACACCCTCATCCATTCTACAACTCCTACAACAACCCCGAACGAGAGTCCTGTAAGTAAACTCGTCCGGGTTATAACCACACCCTTTGAGCTCATTCCACACAACAATCGCATCATCAATCTTCCCAATCTTACAAAGAACCGACAAAACCGTATTATAAGTACACATATCCGGCCCAAACAGATTCTTATCCTCCTTCATCTCATTAAAAAGCATCATGGAAGTAACCAAATCACCCCAAGAACCAAAAGCATGAATACAAATATTATATCCCCACGAATCAAAATCAAAACTTTCCCTTCCCCTCAAAGTATCAAACACATTTCGAAACTCTTTCTTCATCCCGGCTTTCCTAAGTGCCGAAAGCAAGTAATTGGAAGAACCAACAATAACCGAATTGAAATTCGAATCCGAAGACTGATCAAGTGATAAAAGACTATTGAAAATAGATAAAGCAAGATGAATTTGATTGTTTTTTAGTGAAGCAATAAGAAGAGAATTGTAAATAAAAGGCGTAGTACCAATAGGTTGAAGATTCTGCGTTTGAATATAATCCAATATATCAATAACAAAATTGAAATTTTTATTGTTGTTATGAGAGAATTTGATGAGGAAATTGAGGAGATTATTGAATGAACCGGAGTCGAAAGCAATACCGGTTTGTTTCATGGAGTGGAGAAGCTGAGGGAGGTGTTGATGGAGGAGGGGAAGAGGGGTGGTGGGTTTGCAGAGATTGTGGAGAATGAGAGAGTAGGTAGTTGGAGAATGAATGGTGTTGTGGGAATTGAAGAAATTGAGTTTGTGGGAAATGTGGAGTGATGGGTTAGAGAGGATTTTGAGGATTAGGGTTTGGGTGAGGGTGGTGAATTGGGTTAGGGTTTGGGGGTTTTTGGAGAGGGTTTTGGTGATGGAAGCTACAGTGAGTAATTCTGCAACTTGTTTCAATATTGATGGTGTTTTCATGTTTCATGGGATGAAAGTTTGAGAATGCTACAAGTTTTAAGGTAGTAGTAATAAGAAAAAACATAAATTTATGTTTTTGAATATCATTTTTTGTTTTGTTTTCACCTATGAAAGCCCATTGTGGTCAAATTGGAGACAAACATCTTGTTTAAGGTAAAATAGAGATGAGAATCTAACAATAATTCACAATATTGAAGCTCAATGATGACCAATCATATCCATAACATTTATTACTAATACATCAACAATGTTTCAATTTAACAAAGAAGCCAATTAGTCACTAAACATGTTACATCATGTCATATTTAAGAAAAGTGAATAAAAAGTTCATTACATGGAAGAAATTATTATAAAATTATTATGCATAATAGATGCTCCTATTTAGTTATGGAGAAACATTCTTTGAAGAAGGAGGACGTGGAGGAAACAATGGAGGAAAAGGGAATGACAAACTTGGTGGTGATGAAGTTGGTGGAAAAGGAAACAATGGTGATGATGATCCTAATGGAGGAGGTTGAAATGGATTAGGAATTAATGGTGTTTGAGTTGGTGGTTGAGGTGGATTAGGGACTAATGAAGGTGGTTGAAATGGATTAGGGACTAATGGTGATGGTGGAAACAATGGATTAGGAGGAAAGTTAAACGAGTCAATGTTAATTACTTTTTCATTCAATGATTCATCCTCGTTACTCGGGACTAATGGTGACAATGTCGGTGGCAATATTGGTGTGACAATTTCAGGTGCTAAAGGAATTGGTGGAAGTAAAGGAAGAACACCACTACTAGGTGTGTCTGGATCTCGAAGCGGAGGTGGAAAAGATGGATCGATATTCGGAGGAAGCGAAGATCTTTTTGAAGAATCGAGAACAAAACTACTTGGTTTTTGGTTACATAGGTTTGGTTGTTTGAGTGGCTTGAATGAGAAGAACCCTGCTGAGAATATGTGGAGTCCTTGTTTTCTTGATTTTAGGTGAAGTGATGAGGACGTGGATGTTGAGGCTATAGAGCAATATGGTTCATTGCTGCTTACTAGTGTCACTACACATTGTTTGATTCTTTTCACATGTTTGCTCACTGAGAATGGAAGCTGGATTCTGAATTCACCATGGTTGTTTGTTTTTACTTGTTTCTTGAATCTTGGTTTTGAAATGGTGTTTCCATTTTTGCATTCTACTTCAACTGATGCACCTGCATAAAACACATGAAAGTGTCGGTCACAAAGTATTGACACAGATATCTGACACAATGCTAATATTGATATTGATATGGAAGTACAAATAAAAACTTGAGAAAGTTGAATATAGTCATTTTTGTAACACCGACACTTTTAAATAAAGACATGTATAGTGTCTGATATGTGTCAGTGTTCGACACTGAAACATGATTAGATTTTATTTATTTATTTTTTAAAATTATTATCGATGTTGACGTGTCAGTGTCGTGTCTAGCGTTCGTGTCAATGCTTCGTAGATAATCACATGGAAAGAACTTATCTTCAATTTATCAAAAAAAACTATTATATAGTGACTGATTTAGATGTCTCTGAACAAAAACATGTTTGCTGTCCAACATGTATGAATATTCAACATTAACACACAATTAGAATCAATCTATTTATTTTATCAAATTATTATCGACGTCAATGTCAGTGTCGTGTTTGATATCTATATCAATGTTTAATATGCAATTACACCTATAGTGTTGTATTGATATTAAACAGTGACGAATATTAGAACTATTGAAACATGGTTTCAAAAAACTACTATATAATGACTGATTTAAACACCGAAAATGTTAAATCGGTCACTAACATTACTGACTTTTCACAAACCAATCTTTAAATCAATCACAAACTCATCTAGCGACCGAGTTTTACCGATACCATAACATTTCCATCACTAAAAAATTACAATTAAGAAGTTAAGAGAAGTACCTGAAATGAAACGGTTTCCCATAGAAAAATCCTGTTGAAAACATGTATCACAAAAAACAGTGCCAACCACAACAGCAGAAGTAGGTTTCTTATGATGGTGACCAGCCTCAGAAAAAGCACCAAATGTTACAATCAGAAACATTATCACAAAAAACCAAGACATTCTAAACTTTGTTCTTTTACAAAAACTCTTGTCTATGTCTTAATATCTTGTACTATATTCATGTATATATATCTTCTTATGATCCTTTCTTAAGGCCATTTATGGCTATCATGCAAAAGCAACTCAACCGTAAACTACAATGCAGTCATTGTAGGCTTGTTTTCCATCACTAAAGAAGCTTCTAGTTAGATTTTATTTAATGTTATGGATATAATGTCTTGTTTGTTTCTTTGTGGTGATTCACGAGACAAAAAAGTAGTCACATAATGTGTGAACAATTAACATATGAGTATATGGATTCACATTAAGAGCTACTAGATAGATAGCACAGAAAGAATGAGACGGTATCAAATGTTTTACACTTTTTTTTCTTCTTACATTTATGACAGGTATATTTTAAAGTGATTAAAATCAATTAAATTTGAAATAATGATAAAAATGAAAATAATTATATATGAGGATTGCATAGGTTAAATTTTATTCAAATTATTTCTAGTACTTTTTTAATATTAAGTTTTATTCAAAATATTTGTATTACTTTATTAAAGGCAAAGCTACACTCTAGGGTTTTTTAAGTTATTTTAAAATATTAAATTAGTCTCTTAAATTTTTTTGTAACGCTTTGTTTTTTTTTTTAAAATCTCCTTTACAATAAATTACAAACTCATATATCATTTAAACTGGTTTTCGCGCTGATCACGAATATGTAATTAATTTTGCGTTTGATTGTGTATTTTGGTCGGATCGTTGATTTTTCATTATATATTTCGTTTATTTTTATCTAATTCTCATAAACTGTAACTTGTTTAATAAATTTAACTGTATATTCGTGATCAGCGCGAAAAACCAGTTTAAATAGTATATGATTTTGCAATTTATTATAACAGAGATTTTTAAAAAAAATCAGAGATTAAAAAAATTTTAAGAAACTAATTTAATTTTTTAAAATAATTTAAAAGAGTAAACGGCAGTTTTTGCCACTTTTTAGTATTACCTATAAGGATTGCATAAGATAAATTTTGTTCAAACTTTTTATAAATTATAATGAAAATAAGTAAAAGTTAAATTCAAAATAGCACTAAATAAGTTGCATAAGTAAAATGTAAGGCCAGAAGATAAAAAATAAATTAGAGAAAATATATAAACTAATTTTATTGATTTTGCATGTTAAATGACATTTACGGTTTGATATTGAAAATTTTACCCAAACTTTTTTTTTCCTAATCCAACTCTTCTCACCCAATCTAATTCCAAGTTTTTTTTAATAACTAAGAGCTTGTTTGTTAATTATATATGTAATCAACTTACATGCCCAAACTTTATTACCAAACAAACCAACTTTACTTCATAATTTTTAATATTGTCATGTTTAAAAAAAGAAGAAAAAAAAACTTAAATGCTATTGGTGTCTCCTCCCAGATTCTTTTTTTTTTTTTTTTTTAATTTAGTTATTTGCAGATTTTTCTGCAAATTTGATGTTGCTTGCACATTTATCCACGGACTTACTTGCAAAATTACCTACGGATTTAATGTTACATGTACACGCACAACGATTTGCGAGTAATTAAGAATGATAAATCCACAGATAACATCAAATATGTAGAAAAATTCGTAGGTGACTAGGAAAAAATTTGTAAAAAAAAAGAAGAAAAGGTACCAATTGAATTGGCGCCCTTTCTTTAAAAATAGGAGAGGGCGTCGATAACATCTAAGTCTTCATTTTTTTTTGAAACATGGGTATAGTAGAAATTAGAGTTTGTTAGTTTGGTACTTAAGTTTGAAAACTTGATTATTTAGGTAAAATATTCTTTGATATTTATAGACAAAACTAGGTTTAATGTCAAATCAATGTGGCCTGCTGAATTTAGTTATGTGTGACTATTTTTACTGATAATATGTAATTTTTTTAGTTGCTAGGCGTACGTGGTAGCCCACATTTGGTGTGTTTACGACCCTTCCCGTAACATTTTATGTTTTCCTTATCTACATGTGCGCGATCCTGCCTCGGATCAAGTTTTTGTGAAGATGGTTGCTTTATTTAGTGGCAATATAAACATGGAACACAAGTAAAAAAAAGTTGAATGGTCAAGTTCTACACGCCTTTGACGTGTTTTAACACTCGGGCAACCTACGTGAAGCTTATTCAACTAACTTTCATTCGATTATAGATGATTTAAGTATACCTTAATTCAGCTGTCTAATTTTCTATGTTAAATTGTATTCAATTTTCTTGAGTGTTTTCAAATGATCACAAGTCCTCATTGTATTGTAAAACATTTATCAAACAAAGGAAGGTTTTTAGAATCAGATCAATATCATAATTAGTTAGGAGGCTCCTTTAATTGATTATTGAGAGAGTTAGTGTAGTATCCCATATCGTATTAAATGTTCTATTAGTTGTTAGTTGTTATCAGTTTGGACATATTGAGTTCTTGGATGCTCTATTAGTTGTCAGTTGGGACAAATATAGTAATTAGTGAACTCAATTGAGCTTAATTCTTACTCAGTAAGGTTGACCTCTATTAAATTGTTAAAGAAAGAACATTTTGGTAACATTAATAATTGGTGAATTACTCACTAGAAGATAAGATATGCTTTTTAGATGTTTTCTTTTCCTCTTATTTTACTAACTTTGCCCTAACTTGCTAGTAAGGAAACAAGAAGATAAATAGGGGAGAGAAAAGAGAAAGAAGAAGAGAAGATAAGAGGAAGAGGAAACTTACAAGAAGAGCAAGAAATGATTATCACCAACTTCATTTCAACTTTCATCATCTTCATCTCATCAAGGTGGGTTCGTAGGTGGATATAGATTGGGGGAGGATTCATGATTTGGGAAATTAGGATTTGTGTGAAAACATGTTATATGTGATTATTTTGGTGTTCATACATGTTCTACTTCTTGTTTTGTGTGTGATGAATCATATTACTTTGGTGTACTAAGTGTTAAGTATTGTTTTGGTTATGTCATGTCATCCTCGATAGACGAAGGGATGTCTCGCCAGGTGAAAGTTCATGTTGTTGGGATGTGATGTTCTGTTACCTTCACAGACGAGAGGATTGTCTCGCCAAGCAAAGTCTCGCTTGAGACTCGCCAAGCGAGGTAGCAGATTTTTGTAAAGGGAGACATTCTTTTCAGTCTTACTGGGAGCTCGCTTGAGGTTCACCGAGCAAGAGCTCGCTAGGAGGATCGCTGAGTTTCACCAAGCGAGAATTCTTTGTTTTGCTGAAAATGTTTTGGTTCCTCGTTTCCACCATGAAATGGGAACCATGTTTCTGATTAGAGTGAGACCCAAAGCATTGGAAAGCTATTCCAATGTTCTACCTTTTGGTAAAGATAGAACCATTTTTCGTTCCAATTATTAGTTGGATATTTTTCATGAACTTGTGTGCATATTTTTTGTTATGATGGTTTGGTTCCGTAACATGTTCCGATTGATGAAGTAACCAAATGTTATGTTAATCGACCACGCGAGGCCATAATTAGTACATTTCTAAATCCCAATTGCGAGGGTCATAATTAGAAATGGTACGCCAAATTCTAAATCCAACCGAGCGGGGTCGTAATTAGATTTGTAACTAAGTTCTAATTTGAAGGTTATGTTTTAAAGAAGGAATATTGACATGGAAACCCTTGACATGATGTTCAGTTTAGGAAAATCATGTGTACTAAGTTATGAGAATGTGTTATGCGTTTCATGTATCATGTTGCGATGCGTTGTGTTTTATGAACCATGATATGATTTAATTGGTTGCGTTAATTGTATGATAATTGCTTAAAATATATGATGAAAAGTGAGATAAACCTAGGTTGTAACTAGGTGTTAGCTGGGATTTTTGACCAATGAGGAAAACCCAGCAAACAAGAGTAAAGTCTTAAAATAGCAGCGGTTCGACTGCGCTTTAGGGACTTGGAAGATTTTTGGTTGTTAAAGTGAGTGGTTCGACAACATCTGCTTCGACCAGACAGATAGCGTCGCAGCAAGAGCTGGTCAAAGAAGTATTTTGTTTATGCGTGAATTTGTCACGTTCAAATCTTGGTAATTGCTTGGGTTCTTATCTCAGAGGGACGCGTGGAGAAATTTGGAAAGCAAATTGCATGCAGAGTGCATATGGCGAACCAATGGAAAAGGAACGTTAGAGAGTAGTTATTTTAGACTTATATATAGTAGTTCATTTTATTGGATCAGAGGTATTCATTTGTACTAGAAAAATCTCACAAAGAAACTCAAAGTACCAACATTAAGAGAAACGAGCGAATGACTCAGAAAATGTAAGCACAGATGAAACATCATGTTTACAATATTGTTCAATGCAAAGTGTCTTAATTCATTTAATTTACATTGGTTTCTTCATTTTCATCTTTTCCCCAGTTTTTTTTCCTTTTAACGCTTTCAGTATTCTTTTTTTACTTTTACTTTACTCTTTTTGCAAGAAGTTTAGAAACTCACTTTTGCATTATCCTCATACATCCCTTCGACCTAGTCGAAATCCATAATTCTAAGAACACAAAGGAACTGATAATAAACAAGTCTTTAAGCACTTCGTCCTAAGGATTCAGTGGTTGATCCTACTAGTAAACCATACATTTGGAGACCAGGAGTTGTTTACCATTTTTTAGGGTAAACAAATTGGCACGCTCAGTGGGACCTGTGTTAGGTGTGTTTTGTTTATATCATCCTAAGTTTTTTTCCTACGTTAGAGAATTAAGTTATACTCTTAGGAACTTTTTCTGGGCATTTTTGCATGCGTTTAAGGAGTGGTAAGGCGTTATCCAGTATGTTGTGTCCTCCTCCAAACAATAGTAATTCCCAGAATAACCCACAAGATATGGTGCAATAGCCAGTAGTATCGGCCATTAAAGAGTCAATTCTTTCTACGCCAGTTAGAACAACGACTCCATTGGCATCAGTCGCAATAATGCAATCCCAGGAGAATGCACTGAAGGTAGAGAAAAACTCAAGAAATGAAAGTTTGAATTTGGTTTTTGACAAAACTTTAGTTATTGAAATTTTTTAACACAAGGGTTAACAAGATAGAATAAACAGATGAACACAAATATTTTTATTCGGGTTCATTGTTAATGAAGCTACTCCAGTCCATCCGCCAAGGTGATTTTACCTTCAACAAGGACTTAATTCAGTAATCTAGACAAATTATAACAAGTTCTTCTAAGTGTTTAGAAAAACACTTTAGCCCTCTCAAGTTTACAAACTAACACTTAGCCACTTGAGGAAATCAATATCAACGAAGATACAAATAGTTTGTTTATAATGTTTCTTCTATAAAGCAAATGAAACAAAAGTTTAAGTACAAAGGATTACACAAATATGAGCAACAACTCTTGTATAAATGAACATAGAAAATAGACTGTGCGCGTTTCACTTCTCTTGTATGTTTTCGTTACATTTTGCAAGAATGAGTGATATCTTTATATACAGTTAGACCTTGTAGCCTTGAGGGGTAAAAGCATAACTATTAAATACCATTTGTTTCAACGGTAACATTTGACCCGTGAGAGATAATAGCAACAAAGTCTCACCATATTTCATGTAGCAGTAGTGACTGAAAATCAGTTAATATCAATATAAACAAGTCTACACGTACGGATACTTCCATCACGCGTTTATGTCTTGTCCATCTTTTTTTAGTACTTTTATCCTGTAAGACCAGAGAATAAAAAAATGAGTGATATTTGAGTCTTCAGAATATGTTCAGCAGAACCTAGTCTTCAGAGTTTGAACTTCAGAAATGATGTCTTTAGAATCTTCAGAACTTTGTTCAACTGAACCTTATCTTCAAAGTCTTCAGAGTAGTTCATCAAAGCTGGAAGCAAAGCTTTTTCCTAGAAGCACATATCACTTTCTTTATCTTCATATGCATTCAGCACTCATCAAAACTACTAATGATTCTTCAAAAAGGAATGAGATGGATTCTTTGAGACATCCTTATGATTCTAATTTGAAATTCTTGAGAGTTATCCAGAATCAGTTTTTACTAAACAACTGCGCACTTTAAGAAATTCATTAGAGTACGGAATTGTTACATAAAAATATATGTATTGTTATCATCAAAACTAGAGATTATATGTAAAACCAAAATCTTGTTCTAACAATCTCCCCTTTTTTTATGATAACAAAATTATGTATTTGATGGAATAATATGTACGAGTATATATGCAAAAGATGTCAAGGTTTCAAAAATATATCAGAGTTAAGTTAGAAAACTCCCCCTGAGATATACCAGCTCCCCCTAAGTCAAAAACTTGTTGATTAATAATAATCTTAAGAGATATCAGAACCTTGTTGACTTATTTGAAACTTTTGTAGTGGCTCATTAGAGCTTGATCTAATTTCAGACGGTTCCTGAAAAAAATATTCATATACTTTGCATATATATGTGTTAGAATGTAAGCAATGATGTCTAGAGAGTTAGATATGATATAAAAAAT
>OZ012737.1:20597210-20635534 GCA_963859935.3 Lathyrus sativus
CTCACACTGGATCTCTCTACACACTTAAGTGTTTGATATACAAATCAATAACAAAGCCGGAGCTCTGATACCAACTGAAGGTAGAGAAAAACTCAAGAAATGGGGGTTTGAATTGGGTTTTTGACAAAACTTTAGTTATTGAAAACTTTTAACACAAGGGTTAACAAGATAGAATGAACAGATGAACATAAATATTTTTATCCTTGTTCATTGTTAACGAAGTTACTCCAGTCCATCCACCAAGGTGATTTTTCCTTTAACAAGGACTTGATCCAATAATCTAGACAAATTACAACAAGTTCGTTTAAGTGTTTAGAAAAACACCTTAGCCCTCTCAAGTCTACAGACTAAAACTTAGTCACTTGAGGAAATCAATATCAATAAAGATACAAAGAGTTTGTTTTAAATGTTACTTTTGTAAAACAGATGAAACAAAAGTCTAAGTATAAGGGATTACACAAATATGAGCAATAACTCTTGTGTAAATAAATATAGAAAATAAATTATGCGCGTTTCACTTCTCTTGTATATTTTTTTTATATTTTTCAAGAATGGGTTATCTCTTTATATATAGCTGGACCTTGTAGCCTTGAGGGGTAAAAGTGTAACTATTAATCCCAGTTGCTGCAACGGTAACATTTGACCTGTGAGAGATAATAGCAGAAAAGTCTCACCATATCCCATGTAGCAAAACTGATTGAAAATCAATATATATCAATATAAGTAAGTCTACACGTACGAATACTTCCATCACAAGTTTCTGTCTTGTCCATATTTTCTGAGTACTTTTATCTTGTAATACCAGAGAATAAAAGAATGAATGATATTTAAATCTTCAGAATACGTTCAACATAACCTTGTATTCAGAGTTTGAACTTCATAAATGATGTCTTTAGAACCTTTAAAACTTTGTTCAACAGAACCTTGTCTTCAGAGTATTTAGAGTAGTTTATCAGAGATGGAAGTGAAGCTTTTTATTAGAAGCAAATATCACTTTCTTTATCTTTGTATGCATTCAACACTCATCAAAATTACTGATGTTTCTTCAGAAAGGAATGAGATGGATTCTTTGAGACATGCCTGAGATTCTGATTTGAAATTTTTGAGAGTTATCTAGAATCAGTTTTCACTAAACAACTGCATACTTTAAGAAATTCATTAGAGTATATAATTGTTGCATAAAAATATATGTATTGTTATCATCAAAATTAGAGATTATATGCAGAACAAAAATCTTGTTCTAACATACACCCCCTCCACAGCCAGGAAACTCCCTTAACAATATTGTGCTGGAAAGGCCTTTGTTTGGATTCTCAATGCCACCCCCTAGAAGAGATTATCCCTATGGAATGGAAACTTTTATGATGGTAGGCTTGCAGCCAAATATGTCAACTTTTAGTGACAATGTAATAACCACAACGCCATTACACAACCCTTAAAAAGCCTCAATGTCGACCATCAATAATATGGCACGACCAACAAGGATATATTATATCCCTTAGGATACACCATCACTAAATACCACTTCTATGATGGCTATGTGGCAACAAATGGACAAGAGTACTCTGGAAATGGTAAATGCTCTCACCCAACAAATGGGGACCAAAGATGACAAAATAGCGACATAGTATGACAGTGACTTATCAGAGTCACCTTGATCTTTACGCTTTGACTGAATTTAGGTTCTGACCTTCACAAGTTAGCTTCTTTAGAGATTTATTTTCAAAAGTTGACTTCTTCAGAGTCTGGCCTTCAGACGTAGACTCCTTCAATATTTGGTCTTCAGATTGTGATCTTTAAGCTTCTCTTAAGATGTTCAGTAACCAAACCAATACTTAGTTTATTCCTGAAATTTTAGTCTATGGTCCTGCACACTTGAACAAATATTAGTATACCCAATTGTTATTTAAATACATTTTTATCATCAAAACCTAAGTGATATGGTACAAACCAATTTCGTTCCAACAATCTCCCATTTTTTATGATAACAAAACACAAGTATTTAACAACAATAGTTGTTAATTTAATTAACAAGTTTACTTCAGGGTCCGAGATTTATAAGATTCCCCTAAGTCTAATACATAGGGTGAGATTTGTAAGCTTCCCTCTAAGTTCTATTCAGGTTAATTAAATTTTAACTTTAAATCACAATTAATAAATCTTCAGAATTTAAGGAATAAAATGTTCTTAACCTATCATATTCAGATTCTTAACTACTTATCTTACTCCCTCATTTGTAATAAAAAAAAGAGACATATATAATAAAGGAAATAAAAAAAGATATTGAAGAAAACAAGTTATAAACTCAAAAGAGAATTGTCAGAAGCACAATTATCTTATAATCAAAACATCATATTTAAATGTTTGGGGTTTTATCAAATATGGATAAAAATGGATCAAAATCATATTTGTTTCTCCCCTTTTTGTCATCAAAGAATAAAAACCATCTGAAGACATAATCAATCTAAAAATATTTATAAAGTTGTTGTAATTTGGCTAGAAAGGTTGTGAACAACTCTTCAATTCTTGAGATAGTCAAATCTAATTTTGACAACTGAGCATTTGAGAGAAACAGTAGCAGTAAAAGTTGGGGAGATATGCTTGAAGATCAAGAATATATCTATCTACCATGTCCATTGGTTCATTGTAAACAAATTTGATTTTGTTTTATCCCAAACTCTCTATATAATCGGGGTTTTGCTACTAGCAAGGTCATATTCCTCTTTCTTCCGTATAACTCTTCTCATATCAGACAATATGAGCGAATCATCTGAGAATTCTAAGAGGGGATCCTCCAAGGAAGTCAGCAAGGCCATTGGGTAGCACAAATATGATAGGACCAATTCCTATGAAGGTGCAAGAACACGAGCTGGAACATCTCTTAGAGCATTTATTATAGGAAGGACTTTAGTGTCAAGTATGAAGAATCTCAAGGAAAGGAAGGATATAGCTGATGAAAATCAATTAGCCACTGATGAGGATTAAAGGACCTTCATCAAGTGAGGCAGTTGGACTAGCGACCAAGTTTGAGAGTTGTAACCTTTTATAGTGCAACTGTTAGCTTTTGAGAATAATTATGGATTTGTAATGGTTTCTTGGTCAATAATAATTGTTTCTTTTCTCATTATATTTGTTTTTGATTCTCTTGCCACTAATATTCATTGAGTAAGCCACAGGTAGAGATGTTATAGACAAGTTTTCAACCATTTCAGCCTTGTTTTGTTTAACAACCATTAAAGTTATAGGGTTTAGGGTTGAAAAGGTTCAAGTGTGAGTAGTGAGAGTTGCATTGTGTATGGAAATAATGATACAATGAGTTTTGAAAAATGTTTTAATCATACACACATTTAAAAAAAAAGTAATGATGACCTATGGGGCGCCAAAATATGATTTAATTTTACCCAAGAAAATAACTCCGAAAGGTTACTCAAACGTTTTTTACAGCAGTAAGAATATATATGACAGATGTCACACTTCTTTGCCTTAACAACAAAATGTTTGGTTATACCCATCAATATAGATTACAGTTCAAAATACATAAAGTTCCCAGAGGGATTACAACTTAGGACCTTCTGACCTAGAGAACATTCTCACTCAGAAGATTAAATGGTTCATAGTCAAATATCCTAGACTCACATATTAAACATTCAGAGGCTCAACGGTTAAAAACGCATATGTTAGAAGACCTTTCAGATTCGTGATATATAAGTGGATATGTGTTATAAGAAGCAATTAAAAACTTTTCCACGTATGTGCAGTCAGAGGAAACTAATCATATTCTGAGAATCAGAGGTTGAAATGCTTCAGAGGATATTATTCATTAGAAGCTAGTTCAGAGCTTCTGATCTCAGTAGCTTATGATCATCATCATACTCTGATCCTCCATTCATAAGCAAACATCATTATTTTTCAAAATGCATGTTCATAATCTTTTTAGTAAAATCAAATCTTTTTTTAGTAAGAGGCTTGGTAAATATACCAGCCCATTGATGACCAATATCAATGAACTATATATCGATCACACCCTTCAGAACATAATCTCTAATAAAATTATATTTTATTTCTATGTGTTTGGTTCTAGAATGTTGAACATCATTTTTTGTGAAATAGATAGTAGCAGTATTATCATAGAAAATAGGAATATTTCTTCCACCTATCTGATATCTTCCAACTGATATTTCATTCAGAGTAGTTTTGTGCAATAACTTGTAGCTGAGATGTATTCTGATTTTAATTTAGACAAAATAATAGTTGATTGTTTTTTTACTATCCCAGGATATAAGGTTTTCACTTATGAATTAAAAATTTCCACTAGTGGATTTTCTCTCAATTCTATCCCCAGCACAATCAACATTACAAAATCCAAGTAGCTTATAATCTATAGATTTTTTATAAAGCAACCCTAGATTGGTTGTTCCTTCAGATACCTAAAGATCCTCTTAACACTAGTTAAGTGAGTCGCTCTAATATCTTATTGAAATATTGCACACAAGCAAACACTAAACAAAATATATGGTCGAGAATCTATTAAGTAAAGTAAAGAACATACCATACCTTTGTACAACTTTTGATAGACTTTGGTGATGCTTTCCTCTTTGCTTAAATTGCAGATTGGATGCATAAGAGTTGTCATGATCTTGCAACCATCTAGCTTGAACTTCTTCAGAAACTCCTTTGCGTATTTTGTATGATGAACATAGAATTCATCCTTGAACTGGTTGATTTGAAATCCAAGGAAGAACTTCAGTTGTCCCATCATACCCATCTCAAACTCAGTCTGTATTGACTTTAAAAATTCTTTACAATGGAAAGCACACAATCAAGATAAAATGAGCACAACAATCAGAACAAAATTGTTACAAACTAAATGATTTTGAAAAATTCACGAACCTTAAAAACAACAACAAACCTAGGATGTAAGATTGATTCTATTTGTGATGATTTTATGAAATTAAGTGTTGCAAACATGGGGGTAACAATCATAAAAGGTGCAACAATAAGAAAATGGAGAGAAATTGCACAAAAAGTACCAAACCGGAGTTCTAGAATTTTCCATATTTCGACGACCTTGATGCGTTTTTCGCCGAGCTAGATAATTTTCCCGCGAACTTCTTGAAGTTTTCGACGAGTTTCACTGATTCCGGAGAAGACCAAATTCTCTAGGTAAGCTCAATTTTCACTTTTTTTCTTGATTTTTCTTCTTCTTTCCACTTCTGTTTTAATGGTTTATCTGTTTTCTGTTAGATATATAGTCTTTGGGACTACTGCAAAACTAAGAATTAATGGAGATGAAAATAGAGAAATAAATTTCCTTGATAAACTTCCAAAGTGTATGTTTCCACACTAAGCTTAAGAAACAATTCGCCCCCACCAATCTTGGTATATTGGATGCAAACGGGTTCACCGGCGAATTTCCTGCAGGATACTTTGGAATCCTTAAAGAGAATTGCACAATCTCTCTAAGCGTATCTTTGATAGTATTTTACAGAAGAATAATTCTTTTACTTGCTCTCATGCATTAGAGAAGAAAAAGATGATTTAGAGTGAGAAAATAGTTTAAGACAGATTGTAATTTTTTTGTGTGTTTCATCGTGTCAAGAAACATTCAATTTATAATGATGCTACATTATGTTTGGGAACAAATGTATCCCTTAAAATATTGTATTACACCATTTTGGGTTACACCGAACAGTAACAATGCTTTGCTAAAAACTAGCAATATATTGTTTATAAGTTGCAATTGTTCCTAATTAAATGCTAACCAATGACATGACATACTATACCAATAATATTCAGCACGTAGCATTTAAATTAGAGATGAAAAAGTCCAAATATAATATTTATATTATTAATTCAAATAATACAATCATTCTATTTAATATTATTTTAGAAATTCTCTTACAATCCCCTACCATTTTCAAAATAACTAAATCTCATAATTCTGGAAATATCATGGTTTCAGATATAGTTATCTTACAATTTGAATCAATACTTAGTAAGTTATGGGTTTCACTCATCCCGAACAGACATTGGTAGACAAACTTTGAACCAACTACTCATTAGAACAAGTGTGAAAAACTTAAACATGAAATCTCGATACTATCAAAAGAATTGTAAATATGACACATTTAATAAGGCATTATGTCATGTATCCTTTTCATGAGAATTTAAGAGTCAAGCCCTTGAACTCTATGAAGCGGCCCACTTCATTCTCATATAGGTAGATTATATCGGAAATGCTCCCATAATAAGCATTTCAGCAAAACATATGCTATACATCTATTAAGAGAATAATCTCATCCTATCACTTTGCTTTTATGGTCTAAGTACTTTTTGCCCCTTGGGATTTTTCTATTGTCAAGTACTTCAGTCACTATAATAATGTACTTTCATCATTGAACTCAAGACTTGATTTTAATCAAGTGTGAGTTGAGTTTCCACTATTGGTGATTAATTAGATATGGGCTTGATACCCATCCCCAATGATGTCTTCAACACTGTGTCTTTTGTCAGACCTTTCGTCAAAGGATCTGCAAGATTATTTTTAGTTCTTACGTACACTATGGAGATTACTCCATTTAAAATTAAATCTTTCACATAGCTATGTCTTATACCAATATGTCTAGATTTTCCATTATATATTTGGCTATATGCTTTAGATAGTGTGGATTAACTATCACAATTATGGATACAGGTGCTATTGGCTTTGGCCAAATAGATATCTCATACAACAAGTTTCTTAGCCATTCTGCCTCTTTACTACCTGCAGCCAGAGCAATAAATTCTGCAGCCATGGTGGAGTCTACAATGCAAGTTTGTTTCTTTGAACCCCAAGAAACTGCACCTCTACCAAGATTGAAGATTCATCCACTAGTGGAGGCATGATCTTCAACATATGTTACCCAACTGGCATCTGTATATCCTTCCAAAACCGAAGGATATCCACTATATGTTAAACTATAGTTAATCGTCCCTTTTAAGTATTTTAACACTCTATTAACAGCATGCCAATGGTCTCTACTTGGATTACTTGTATATCGACTTAACCTACCAACCACATATGCTACATCAGGTATGGTACAAGTCATAGCATACATCAAGCATCTGATTACCTTGGAGTATTCAAGTTGTGCCACTAGACACCCTCTATGTGGTTGCAAATTAACATTTTGATCAAATGGGGTAGAAACAGATTTGCTACTGAAGTGATTAAATTTCTTAAGCACCTTTTCGATATAGTGAGATTGGAATAAACCAATATGTTCACCATCTCTTATGATTTTAATTCCTAAAATCACATTTGTTTCACCTAAGTCTTTCATATCAAAAATTTTGGATAAGAAAGCTTTAGTATTTTCTACCTCGTTTAATTCAGTACCAAAGATTAACATATCATCCACATATAAACAAATCATAACCCCTTTTCCATTGTTAAAGTTACTATAAATACATCTGTCAGATTCATTTATTTTGTATCCATTGGTCAACATAACTTGGTCAAATTTTTGATGTCATTGTTTGGGTGCTTGTTTTAACCCATATAAAGACTTAGTTAATTTACACACTTTATGTTCTTGGCCTTTGATAACGAACCCTTCAGGTTGTTTCATATACACTTCTTCATCCAATTCTCCATTTAGGAAAGCAGTTTTAACATCAATTTGATGAATAACAATTTTATAGATGGAAGCGAGTGCCAAAAGCACTCTAATTGATGCAATTCTTGCAACAAGTGCATAAGTATCAAAATAATCAATTCCTTCTTTTTGTGTAAATCCTTTAGCGACAAGTCTAGCTTTGAATTTTTCAATGGTACCATCAACTTTCATTTTCCTTTTAAAGATCCATTTACACCCTATTGGTTTTGATCCTGGTGGGAGATCTACTAGTTTCCAGGTTTTATTACCCATAATTGAGTCCATTTCCTCTTGGATAGCTTCTTTCCAAAAGGCAGAATCTTGAGATTTTATTGCCTCTTCAAATGTTTCTGGATCATTTTCTAGATTATAGCAAATTGGTCCATAACGATTTATGGAATCATTATTTCCTTCTACAAGGAACATAAAGAAGTCTGATCCATAGTTTTTCGCTTTTCGAATTCTTTTACTTCTTCGAGATTCTGAACATTCCAACATATCATTATTAGATACATTATTTTCTAGACTTTGAACATCATAGTGAACATTGTCCTTGGGATATTGAATTGAGGTAAATCTACTATCTTGAAAAATTGCATCTCTGGACTCAATCACGTTATTAATAGGATATAAGTCATTGGATTCAATAACCATGAATCTATATGCTTTGCTATTTTCAAGCATAACCCAGAAATACACATTCAATTCCTCTTTCTCCCAATTTCTCTCTTTTTGGTTCAGGCACCTTTACAATTGCTCTACAACCCCAAACTTTTAAATAGTTTAGATTGGGTTTTCTTTTCTTCCAGAGTTCATATGGGGTTATCTTGTTCCTTTTATTAGGAATTCTATTTAATATATAACATGCAGTTAGCATGGCTTCACCCCAATATCCTTTAGATAAACCAGAATAGGATAACATGGCATTTACCATTTCTTCCAGCACCCTATTTTTCCTTTCTGCTATTCCATTTTGTTGTGGGGAATATGGTGCAGTTATTTGATGTATAATACCAGTGGACTCAAAATAATTAGGATGATAGAACTCTCCCCCTCTATCACTTCGAAAACATTTAATGAAAGTTTCATGTTGAAGTTATACTTGTGCTTTAAAAATTTTAATTTTTTCTAAGACTTCATCCTTAGAGTGCATTAAATAAACATAACAAAATCTAGTGCAATCATCAATGAAAGTGACAAAATACTTTTTACCACCAATTATGGGCCAACCATGTAAATCACATACATCAGAATGAATTAAATCTAACACTTTAGAACTTCTTTCAATTGTTTTAAAAGGTTGTCTAGTAATTTTAGTTAACATGCAAGTAGTACATGAATTTGAATTTTTGTCACTAGTTGGAATTAAATTTGATTTCATCATATCATTTAATTTTCTAAAATTAACATGTCCTAGTCGCATATGCCATAAATCATAAGAATCAACAATATAAGCAGAAATCACATCATTATTATCATTGTTATTATTATTAACAACATTACACATGAACATATTCTCATAAAGATAACCCTTCCCTACAAACATACCCCTTTTGGAGAGAATAAATTTATCTCCCTCAAATACAGATTTGAAACCATACTTATTAAGTAAAGGTACATATATCAAGTTTTTCCTAACTTCAGGTACATAAAGTACATCTTTTAGAGTGAGTAATTTTCCAGATGTGAATTCAATCTCTACTGATCCTTTTCCTTTGACTTGAACCGTAGAAGCATTTCCCATGTACAAAACACTACCATTTTCTTCATTGATGGTCTTGAATAATTTTTTATTTTTGCACACATGACGGGTAGCACCAGAGTCTATCCACCAAGAATCAACATCTTTTATCATGTTGATTTCAGAAATGACAGCAACAAGATTGTCTGTTGTTGCACTTGAATTCTTGTTTTTATTCTCTCTTTTTAAGAACCTGCACTCATTTTTAAAGTGTCCTGATTTTCCACAATGATATCAATTTCCTTTCTTTTTCTTTCTATTGTTATTATTGCTATTAACATTATGATTTTCATAAGATTTTCCAAAATCTCGCTTTCTTTTCTTGGAAGTTTTACTTGAATTTCCTTCCTCCCTTACATGCACCTTCTCATGAGTAATTTGATTTTTAGTATCATCTTGTTTATGATACTCTTCTTCTAAACGAAGGTGATTACCCAATTGCTCAAGAGATATGTCCTCTTTCTTATGTTTCAAAATTTTTTTAAAATCTTTCTATGATGGAGGAAGTTTATCAATTATGGAAGATACAATGAATGTTTCATCCATATGAATATTATGTTGTTTGTAATTATTGAGAATACGTTCGATTTCATACATTTGTTTCATTACAGGCCTGTTGTCTATCATTTTATAATTATTAAATTGAGAAACAAGAAACTTCTTACTGTTGGAAATTCACCTCACATCCTATGAATAATTCCCTTCAATCTTGATCTCAAGATTGATGAACAAACCCATAATATGATAGTAATGGTAATAACAAGTAATTATCAAGAACAAAAAAAAAAGAATAACAAACAAGAAAGAGAAGAATGAGAGAAGAAATATTTGGAGAAAATTGTTACCCACAACTGTGGGATTTCTTATTGCTTATAGAACTTTCACTTGCTCAAACTGCAACTGTGAAATCTGTTATATGTTGTGTTGTTTTTTAATACAAAGCAAGACACCCTATTTATAGTTTTAGGTTTACAAAAGTCCAAAACATAAAAGGCCCAAAATATTCAAATCAAATCTAATCATATCAAATCAAATCAAAACAATTAATTACATTCAACACACCACCTAATTCATTGTGTCTAAACTGTCTACATTCATCATGGCTCTTAGTCTTTTGAAGGCTTCGACCTGCATTCCCTTCGTCATGATATCTGCAATCTGATTCTCAGTTCTGCAGTGTTCCAACTTCATCTTCCCTTCTGCTACCTGCTCTCAAAGATAATGGAACCTCATTTCGATATGCTTGCTTTGACTATGAGCTATTGGATTCTTCGCCATACAGGGCTTTATGAAGCCTGTACACCTTTCTTTCTTCGCCTTGTTTCATAAACCCAACTGGTTGTGCAACATAAACTTCTTCGTCTAAGGGGTCATTAAGGAATGCACACTTCACGTCCATCTGACATGTGTGCCAGTTGTTCATATTTGCTAGACCAACAACCAACCTGATTGTTTCGATTCTAGTAATAGGTGTGAATACTTCATCAAAGTCGATTCCTTCCTTCTGAAGAAATCCTTTCGCCACAAGTCTCGTCTTGTGTCGAGTTACTTCTCCTTTAGGATTTACCTTTACCTTGTAAACCCACTTCACATCAATTGTCTTCTTGCCTTGCGGCAATTCGACAAGTGACCAGGTATCATTGACTTCGATGGACTCCAACTCTTCAGTCATTGCTTTCACCCATTTCGAATCTTTCAATGCCTCGGCTGCATTGACTGGTTCGACATCTGCGTAGAAAGCATAATGTACCAACTCACCCTCTTCATCGACTACATCATCTGATGTAATTACACATTCTTGTAACCTTGTAGGCATGTGTCTTGTTCGTCGAGGTCTGCTTGAACCTGCTTCATTTGCAAATGGTTCCTGTCGAACTTTTATTTCGACTTCAGTGGCTGGTTCTTCACAAGAGATTCTCATTGAATCCTTTTTGGCATTCTCAGTCCAATCCCATTCTTTAAGCTCATCTATGATCACGTCCCTGCTAATCACTACCTGCTTATTCACTGGGTCGAACAGCTTGTAACCTCCTGTCGAATGATATCGTATCAAGATCATCTGATTCGACTTATCATCAAGCTTCCTTCTCAACTGATCTGGCACATGTCTATGTGTTATAGATCCAAAAACCTTCAAGTGATTGAGACTAGGCTTGACACCAGACCAACATTCTTTTGGTGTGATTCCTTCAAGCTTCTTCGTCAGACATCTGTTCAATATACATGTTGTTGTCAAAACTGCTTCTCCCCATAATTCTTTAGGTAGATGCTTTCCATTCAACATATTTCTTACCATATTCATGATGGTTCTGTTCTTGCATTCTGCAATCCCATTTCGCTGTGGAGTGTAAGGTGGCACCACCTCATGCACAATCCCTTTTTTTACACATAGTGTATCGAACTCTTTTGATACATACTCTCCACCACCATTAGTCCTCAGAATTTTCAGCTTTCGACCACTCTGTCTTTCAACCATGGACTTGAATCTGGAAAATACCTCAATCACATCACTTTTCTTCTTGGTGAGGTAAGTCCACAGCTTTCGACTGTAATCATCTATAAACGTGACAAAGTATCTATTGCCACCAATCGGATCCACCTGGATTGGACCACATACATCAAAGTATATGACTTCAAGTATTGCCTTCGACTTCCTTCCTGCATCCTTGCTGAAGCTATTCTTGTGTTGTTTCGACTGAACACACTCCTCACAGACTTCACTTGGAATGTCTATTTCTGGTAATCCTGAAACCATATTTCTTCTCTTCAGTTCTCTGATGTCATTAAAGTTAAGATGACCTAGCCGAAAATACCATAACCACTCATATTTGTTGGTTGCAGTTGCTAGACACATGTGCTCCATCACATTGAGTCCAATCTTGAAGGTCCTATTCTGAGACATTGGAGCCTTCAAGATTAATCTACCACCTGCGTCGAGAACTCTCATCATCTTGTCTTCGACAACTACCTTGTAGTTCTTTTCGACAAGCTGTCCTATACTGAGCAAATTACTCTTCATGCCTGGTATGTAAAACACATTGGAAATTGTTGACCTTTTGCCATCTTTCCTCATAATTAGAACATCACCAACACGTTCGGCTGCTAGAGTGTTGTCATTTGCAAACTTCACTGTGTTCTTTGACGAGGGCTTCATGTTGAGAAACCAATCCTTCCTTCCAATCATGTATGATGAGCATCCTAAATCCAAGTACCACTGATCTTGGACTCTTTCTTCATCTTTTGTTGTGACCATTAGCAACGTTTCTTCTTCTTCATATTTCGCCAGCTTTGTATCAGTCTCTTGATTTCTCTTCCTTTCTGGACAATCACTAACATAATGACCATACTTATGGCAATTGAAACATTGAACGTGGCTTTTGTTTGTCTTTCGACCATCACCTCTTCCTTTACCTACAACACCACCTCTTTGGTTGCCTTGGTTCCAAGGTTTCTTCTTATTCGACTGGTTTCCTCCTTTGTTGCCATTCCAGCTACCTTTCCCTTTTCTTTCCTTTTCTGACTGCGCCTGCAAAGCCATATCTTTCGACTTTCCTGCAACTCTCTCAGCCATCCTCTATTCATGAGACTAAAGAGTCCCTTGAAGCTCTTCCTTCGTCAACACTGACAGATCTTTCGACTCTTCTATGGCAACTACCACGTGATCAAATTTTGGAGCCAACGATCTCAAAATATTTGAGACAACTGCTTTCGTTGTCAGCGCTTCTCCACATACTTTGATTTGATTCACCAACTTTGTAACTCTGGTGAAGAAATCTATAATGCTTTCGTTGTCTTCCATCTGAAGTAACTCATAGGTTCTCTTGTGAGTTTGTAACCTCACCTCTTTCACCTTCTCTGCGCCTCCAAACGATTTTTCAAGAATCTCCCATGCTTCTTTTGCTGAATCAACATCACTAACCTTTTCAAGGTTATCAGGATCAACACACTGATGAATTATAAAGAGTGCTTTATAATCCTTCTTCTTTAATTCTTTGTGCACAGCCTTTTCCACCTCCGTTGCGTTCTCCCCAAGCGATGTTACTCCGTCCTTCACAAGATCCCAAAGATCTTGATAACAGAAAATCACCCTAATCTGCTTGCATCAATTCTCATAATTGTCTTTCTTAAGAATTGGCAGGGTCCCAGAAAGTTGTCGTTCGAATAGTTCATTGCCATCACTATCTTCCTTCCTTGAATCTCTCAACCGGAGCTCTGATACCAGATGTTGGAAATTCACCTCACACCCTATGAAGAATTCCCTTCAATCTTGATCTCAAGATTGATGAATAAACCCACAATATGATAGTAATGGTAATAACAAGTAATTATCAAGAACAACAAAAAAGAGAAGAAGAATAACAAACAAGAAAGAGAAGAATGAGAGAAGAAATATTTGGAGAAAATTGTTACCCACAACTGTGGGATTTCTTATTGCTTATAGAACTTTCACTTGCTCAAACTGCAACTGTGAAATCTGTTCTATGTTGTGTTGTTTTTGAATACAAAGCAAGGCACCCTATTTATAGTTTTAGGTTTACAAAAGCCCAAAACATAAAAGGCCCAAAATATTCAAATCAAATCTAATCATATCAAATCAAATCAAAACAATGAATTACATTTAACACTTACTTGTAGCATCTTCTTGCATGTATCTTGATTCCAATTTCTCCCATAATTCTTTTGTGGAGTTGCTGCTCTGATAAATGTCGAACAACGAATCGCACATACAGCTGAGAATGTGTCACGTGCATATATAATCATCATTGTCCCACTTTTGTCTTTCTCTAGTTTCAGCAATTGTTTCATTTTCTTTTTCTTCCGGTTTTGGAATGTTAAGGACATGCACCACTTTCAATGTTGTGAGAAGGAATTTCATTTTTTTCTGCCAACGAATAAAATTCCCTCCATCGAACTTCTTTAATTTACAAAGTCAGAAGTCATCTCTTTTAGTGAAGCAGCCATTGAATGAGATAGAATGTTCCTTAAGAATGTTAGATATATAGTCTTTGGGACTGCTGCAAAACTAAGAGTTAATGGAGATGAAAATAGAGAAATAAATTTCCTTGATAAACTTCCAAAGCGTATGTTTCCACACTAAGCTTAAGGAACAATTCGCCCCCACCAATCTCGGTATATTGGATGCAAACGGGTTTACCGGCGAATTTCATGCAGGATACTTTGGAATCCTTAAAGAGAATTGCGCAATCTCTCTAAGCGTATCTTTGGTAGTATTTTACAGAAGAATAATTATTTTACTTGCTCTCATGCATTAGAGAAGAAAAGGATAATTTAGAGTGAGAAAATAGTTTGAGACAGATTGTAATTTTTTTTTTGTGTTTCATCGTGTCAAGAAACATTCAATTTATAATGATGCTACATTATGTTTGGGAACAGATGTATCCCTTAAAATATTGTATTGCACCATTTTGGGTTAAACCGAACAGTCCTAATTAAATGCTAACCAATGATATGGCATACTATACTAATAATATTCAGCACGTAGCATTTAAATTAGAGATGAAAAAGTTCAAATATAATATTTATATTATTAATTCAAATAATACAATCATTCTATTTAATATTATTTTGGAAATTCTCTTACGTTTTTCTTTTTGAATTTTTTTTATTATGAGTTGTTATGTTTAACGAATGAAGGTTGAATGAAGGATAAGTGACCTGATTTCGAATAAGAAGAAGAATAATTAAGTGGAAGTGAGAAGAATTTGAGGGATGAGGGAGGATGAGCTTGGTTGTGGTAGCGGTTTGTGTGTGTGGCGCGAAGAAAGAAGTAAGGTTGGAAAATGTTGGTTGTCGATGATTTTTTTGATGGAGAGGTTTTGTGAGAATCTAAAGGTGGTGGCCGGTAGTGTGGGGGATGAAATAAACGGAGAAGGATGGAAGTGGTTCATGATAATTGTAGATCGGTGTTTAATGGCCAAAATAGAAGCTGACGAAGGAGATAGGAAAATGGGTGGCTGAGAGGAATAAGGTTATCATAGTAAAAATTGAGAGGGAGAGGCAGAAGAACTTTGGAGTGAGGTCAAGAAGAAAAGTGTTTTATTTCCGGACTTATTTTTCTCATTTTTGTTTTGCTTTATGTTTTTATGTGTGTGTGTGTGTGTGTGTGAGAGAGAGAGAGAGAGAGAGAGAGAGAGAGAGAGAGAGAAAGAGAGAAAGAGAGAGAGAGAGAGAGATGGAAACCTTGGAGAAGAAGAATATCACTTCTTTTGTTATTTTGTATTTTTCTCGTCAGCGACCAAGTCCATTTTCAATTGGCTAATCTTTCTTAACATATTTATACCTTCTAATTTAGGGTTTTCTCATTTAATTAATGCCAAAATACTCCCTTTTTATTTTAAATTCATTATTCTGATTAAAAGCAAATAAAATTGGATTAAATCGAGCAAAAATTGAATGCGCGAATTTGCAAAAAAAAATGAATGCGCTAAAATATTCTACGTGCAATATAGTTCTGTAAAACAGACAATTGCAGATCAAATTTTACAGTTAAAAATACTCGAATGAAAAAGCTCAAACTGATAGAAATGTGAACGCCCGCATGAATGAGGAAAAAGTTTAATAAGCATATCGAGTTAATCTACGCGTAATGCAGTTCAATAAAACAAATGGTTGCTGGCCCGAACTTAAAATCTTTCACCCGCTAATTTTACATGCGATTGAAATTTGCATTTACTGGTCTACCTGTAAAAATGAAATTTTATTCTGGACAAAACAAGATAATTTTGGTTGATTGAAAATTGAAATGCCCGGACAAAATTGGGGTACGATAAGTGGAAAATTGGATATTTGAATTTATGATTCGAGTCAAGGAGAAATCATGATTCGAGTCAAATTATTTTCATGATTCGAGTAAAATTAAGTAGAGCCCAGTTCTAATTCATGGAGAATTTTGACTCGAGTCAAGATTACAATATGATTCAAGTTACATAAGGTTGTGATTCAAGTCAGGTTCATTTTATGATTTGAGTCAAATTATCCAGAGGCATATTTTTCATTTATTTTCATGTACTCTTCATATAAACACATTGTAATGATTTGTATAACTATGAGTAGTTATATTTCTCTTGATTAGTTCTTATAAGATGAACTTAATTTTACTTTGTTGCATCATATGATTGGTTGATGCTACTTGAATGGATTAATTATATATATTCTATTTAATTGCTTTTGTGCTAATTGCTTTTTGGGTGTTGACGAACTCACAAAGCGAACATATTGATCGTAGCTCTACCATTCGAAAATAAAGTAATATTTCAACTTAGTAATTAATTAGGAATAGGTAGTTATAAGTTGTGGCTAGGGAATTAACACATGTAGATCGCCTAATATTACTACCCAAATCGCCTAAAAAGTTAGGGAATTGTAGTCTGAATTAGTGAATATTTGACCAAGTAACCCAAACTTCGTCTTAAGTGTTATGTAGCCTTTCACCAGTACCAACTTGCTTGTAAGGCCAACCAAGGAACCTTTAAACGCCCATATGTCATCTAGATTAAGTCAAAGCTCCCTAAAAGGAATCCCAAAATAATATGTTCATTGAGCTTTCAGGGTAGATTAACAATAATTTCACATCCCAATTATCATATTGCATAATGATTACCATGTGATTATTGTTATGAGGGAGGATGTTAACGACATCCTTGCTAGAGAAGGCGATTTTAGACTTTAGTTCCTTCTCTACGCTTGTCTTAAGAATGGCAGAGATGGTGTTCTCTGTAAAGATCTTTTTAGTATACTTCTGGTAGGAAGAATTTGATTCTCCACCATTGACAAATCCTTCCGCGATGGTATTGACGAAAGCATTTGTCCTCTGTTCACTCATCATGTCGGAGAAGGTGACTACGGTGATTGGAAAATGGTGATGAGTGGGACCCAAGTTAGTTTTATTGGGCTCCACGTTGGGCGTCAATTGTACTTACTAAAAATGTACAATAAGGATAACCCTATTTATGAATGGTTGTATGTGATATTTAGAGTTATTAGTGGTGTCCAGAGCTAACTCATGTTGAGTGATGAGAAGCTTTATATTTATGGTTTTTTTAGGTGAATAATTGATTTCCTCTCCTCATCCTTAAAGATGAGGTATTTATATGCATCTTTTTGGATCTGGATCCTTGGACCCAGAGAGTAGTTATCGTGCTCCTTTACCCGGAAGCGCGGGACGTGGAAACCATTATTTCCCCTATTATTCCAGAAAGCATAGTTTCTCCCCATTTTCCTGAACTTTTCACATTGTTAATGCATAAGGATATTTTACTTCCCACGTTTTATAAGTGGGTGAATTGTTAACTTAGCCAAACCCAACAGGAGGTGAGTGTTGTGATCAATGAGCTAGTTTTGTAACCAATGAGCGACTAAAACCTAACCTTGTACGACATACAATAAACTATGTACTAGTCTGAAACTAGTTTGTTTTGCTTCCCTTTAATTTACCTTCTCTTAGACAAAAACGAATTTATTCAAGTACAATATCAAACTGATATTATAGTACAGTAAAAACAAAAGTAATTAACAACAACCTAAGACCATCTCCAACGAGGGAATGGTTAGATGAGCTCGCCACATGTACACATGTTTCCAAAAAAATATTACCGTTTTCAAAATTGCCAGTTGTTGCATCGTAGCTTCAAAATGCAACGTTGCATTGGAATAAAAAATATTAAAACATGTTACCGTTTGAAACTCAACCTTTGCTTCTTTCTTTTTTTAAAATTTATTTCTTAACAATTATTTTGTATATAAATGAGACCAATTCAATTTTTTTACACACAAGTCTTCTCTCATAATTTCATTTTCTCTCAAAATTTCAATTTCTCTCTCACAATTCCATCACTTTACTCTTACATTTTCAATTGTTTTCTTACAAATTCTTCTCATTAGCCTTCATTTGACACATTATTTTACCTAAATTTTTATTTATTTACTTTAAAATCACTATTGTTTAGGTCAAATGGATCCTAATCAATATAATTTTCAACAATCTATGTATCAACTCATGCAAAATTATCAACATCCTAATGCTCGAAATTCTCAATTTCCATTTCCATCACCACCCAACTCTAAATTTCCATCATCTGCAATAAACGCTGTCATATTTTTTCTGTCACCAAACAACCCAAATATGTATTTTAGACCTCAAATAAATACTCATGGGGTGGAGTTATCTCATCGTGAACCTGAAACACCGATTGAATTTATGTCTGAACGTCAAGTTCCACAATTTCCAACTCAAATTAGAGGAGAAGAAAATCATTCGGTTAAAAAAAGAACTCGATAGTTATTCACAAGGGAGGAAGATACACTTCCCATGCAATAATGGCTCAATGTTTCAAAGGATCCAATAGTGGGAGTTGATAAAAAAAAAGCCGACAGTTTTTGGTTAAGAATCGCCGCTAATTATAACCATTATCATGGGCAGTCGCGAGAAAAGCGACGTGGATAATTAAAATGTTGATGGCATCGAATAAATAGTCTTCTTCAAAAATTTGTTGGGTGTTACAAACAAGCTATTAATGGAAAGAAAAGTGGAGCATCAGAGAAAGATATTTTAGACAACATACATGTTTTTTTTGCTCAAGATGAAGCTGCACCATTCAATCTTGAGTATGCATGGCAGATTTTAAAAGATGAACCTAAATGGATGGGGGCATCCACCGAAAATTATTCAAAGAGAACAAAGAATTCTGATAGTGGTGCATACACGTCATCACCTAACTTAGAGAGACCCTCAAGTTATGAGTTTATCTCATCATCTCCAATGGAGCGTCCTATGCGACAAAATGCAGCAAAAAGAAAGAGTAAGGCAAAGGAAAATGCAAATGCAACTGAACCACCTTCTAGTGTTATGCATGATACATAGAATAAAAGATTTGGGAATAATGAAAATATAGCACGACTTAAGGAGGAAGAAAACAAATTGGTCAAGGAAAAGATGGAGTTTGAAGCAATGCAATTCATCATGTCAGACACTTCTAAGATGAATGACATTCAACGTGAATTTCATGAAAAACATGGTAATAAACTAAAAGAAAAATATGGATGGTAATAAGATGCAATGTCTTAGTATTAACATATTTAAATATTATGTAGTACTTGTTATGCATCAACACCTATTGTAATAAGATGCAATGTTCTAGTATTATTATATTCAAACTAGTCGTTATTCAAACTAGACTTATATATATACTTTCATTCTTCTCTCATTTTTCTACCATCATTCTCTCATTCTTCTATCATTTTTTTAATCATTATTCTATCACTTTAATGAATTCAAGCAACCTCAACAAACTTTTTTGGGACGTGATTGAAGAATAAATTATAGACAACACGGATGAAGAACTATTATTGTCAATGCTAGAGAAGGAATGCCAATCTGGAAGTTCCGTTAGGCAAAAAAGAAGATCTGTGATTGACCAGAGTCGTGAAGAAGGGCATAGACGATTATTCAATGGCTACTTCTAAAAAATTCAGTATACACGGATGCCCAATTCCGTAGAAGGTTCAGAATGCATAGGCGTGTGTTTCCTCGAATTGTAGAAACCCTTGGAAATCATGATGAGTATTTTCAAATGAGGGTCGATGCAACTGGTAAAATGGGTCTTTCACCATTGCAGAAATGCACTTCTACTATTCGTATGTTGACATATGGATCATCCACGGATATTGTAGATGAATATGTTTGAATTGGTGAAAGCACTACAGTTGAGTGCTTAAAGAGATTTGTAAGAGGCGTGAATGAGGTATTTGGGGCTAAGTATTTGAGAATGTCTAATAACAATGATGTCGAACATCTTTTACAAATGGGGGGGGGGGTCACGTGGATTTTCAGGCATGTTAGATTCTATTGATTGTATGCATTGGAAATAGAAAAATGGTCTTGTTGCATGGAAAGACGATTTTGTCGAGGTGGTCATGGTAAACCTACGATCATGCTTGAAGCAGTGGCATCACAAGACTTATGGATTTAACATGCATTTTTTAGTATTGCAGGTTCAAATAATAACATTAATGTGTTAAACCAATCCAACGTGTTTAACAACATTTTGGAAGGGAATGTTGCCACTGTGCAATATACAACCAATGGGACTCCATATAATATGGGATATTATTTAGCGGATGATATATATCATGAGTGGACTATATTTGTCAAGACCATTTCAATACCGCAAAGAGAAAAGAGAAAACTATTTGCACAACATCAAGAATCGGCTAGAAAGGATGTGGAACAAACATTTGCAGTGCTTCAATCTCGGTTTGCAATTTACGTGGTCCAGCGCGTGCTTGGCACATGGAAACCCTCAAGCATACTATATATGCTTGCATCATATTGCACAACATGATTGTTGAAGACGAACGACACACATATGAAGGTGATTTTGATTACTCTTATGATAATGTAGATAACAACAACTCAACGAATGAAACATCTAATGATCCTCATCCGAACCTTGTAACAAGACTACAAAGAAGAGCAAGTCTTTGTGAAAAACAAGTTCATCGTCAACTTCAAAGAGACCTAATCGAATACATTAGAGAACATTTTGGACATGAAGATGACAAAATTTAAATTTGATTAATTATGTATTATTATTTATTTTTATTGTTTTTAATTATATGTCATGTATTTGAGAAAATATCTTATAAATATATATGTCTTACAACCGTAGGCTACTAATTAAACTTGTAACATGAGTCCGTCATTCTTGTGACCAGTAAGTATATCACAATCCATTCCTTTGAGTTCTATGCTCCACTAACATCGTTATATTATATCCTCTCAAAAACATCCCTCTCCTTGCCGCCGTATCTCCGCAAAAATGAATTGCCGGCTGAACCCGCCCAATGCTCCACCCTAGAACCACGCCGCTGCTTCGTATTCTTATTTTTCATTTCCTCTTCACCATCCCTCTTCTTCTACTCTCTTCATCTGCAACAGGTAATTCTAATACCACAGTTTTGAACGCATATGTGACTGTAAACTTTCAGAAACACTGATTAACCTATACAGAACAAGCATTGGTACATATCTCATGAGGGTGCTTCAAGTGCCCCAACTTGTAAGACATGGTCCTTTTCAAACTCAACCATGTTTATACACTTCTCATATATCTTCAAGATTACCACTATGTTTAGTTTCATTCAATTCTTCATGTAATCCTGCAAATGACATCAAGAGCGTTGGTAACAACAATAACAACATGATTCAGTCATTATGTAGAGGTGGCAATCTTAAACAAGCTCTTGAGCTGTTGTGTTGCGAGGCGAACCCGACTCAAAAGAGTTTCGAGCTTTTGATATGCTCTTGCGTGGAACAGAATTCTCTTTCGGATGGGTTCGATGTTCATAGGCGGCTCGTTGGCTGTGGTTTTGAACAAGATCCGTTTTTGGCTACTAAACTTATTAATATGTATTGTGATTTAGGGTCGGTTCATTATGCTTGTAAGGTGTTTGATGGAACGCAAGACAAGACTATTTTTGTTTGGAATGCGGTGTTTCGTGCATTGGCAAAGGTGGGTTGCGGGGAGAAGTTGTTGGAATTGTATTGTCAGATGAATTGGATTGGGGTAAAGTCGAATAGGTTTACCTATACTTATGTTCTTAAAGGTTGTGTTGTTTCGGAGATGTCAATTTGTCCTCTTCGGAAGGGTAAGGAGATTCATGCTCATATTCTGCGACATGGCTATGAAGGGCATGTTCATGTTATGACGACTTTGTTGGATGTGTATGCTAAGTTTGGTTGTATATCGTATGCAAGTTCTGTGTTTGGTGCGATGCCTGTAAAGAATGTTGTCTCGTGGAGTGCGATGATTGCGTGTTATGCGAAGAATGAAATGCCTGTGAAAGCGTTGGAACTTTTTCAGGCAATGATGCTTGAGGCGTGTGATTTGGTTCCGAATCCAGTTACTATGGTGAGTGTGCTTCAAGCTTGTGCAAGTCTTGCTGCATTGGAAAATGGAAAGTTGGTTCATGGCTATGTCCTACGAAGGGGTCTTGATTCTATTCTTCCGGTTCTTAACACACTTATAACAATGTATGGAAGATGTGGTGAGATTTCGACGGGACAACGAGTGTTTGATTATATGAAGAACCGTGATGTTGTTTCGTGGAATTCTCTGATTTCTATTTATGGTATGCATGGTTTTGGAAAGAAAGCCATCCAGATTTTTGAAAATATGATCCACCAAGGAGTTTTGCCGAGCTACATTTCGTTTATTACTGTTTTGTGTGCTTGCAGCCACGCCGGCCTTGTTGAAGAGGGAAAGATTTTGTTTGAATCTATGCTTAATAAGTACAAAATCCAACCAAGTATGGAACATTATGCTTGTATAGTGGATCTTCTTGGCCGAGCTAATAGGTTAGATGAAGCAATGAAACTAATCGAAAATATGGATTTCAAACCAGGACCTACGGTTTGGGGTTCCCTGCTTGGATCTTGTAGGATTCACTGTAATGTCAAGCTCGCCGAGAGAGCGAGCTCTATGCTTTTTAAATTGGAGCCTATGAATGCCGGAAATTACGTGCTTTTATCAGATGTTTATGCAAAATCTAGGATGTGGAATGACGTTCGGCGTGTAAGAAAACAATTGGAATCTCGCGGCCTGCAAAAGATTCCGAGTTACAGCTGGATTGAAGTCAAAAGGAAGATATACTCACTTGTCTCCGTTGAAGAGTACAACCCACAGATTGAAGATCTTCGTGTTTTCCTAACTACATTATTAACCGAGATCAAGAATCAGGGTTACGTCCCACAGACAAATGTTGTTAACTACGATCTTGACGAAGAAGAGAAAGAAGTCATTTTATTAGGACATAGTCGAAAGCTTGCTGTCGCATTTGGACTCATTAATACTTCAAAAGGTGAAATCATTAGGATTACAAACAACTTGAGATTGTGTGAAGACTGTCATGGTTTTATGAAGTTTGTTTCGAAATTTGTTAACAGAGAGATTCTTCTTAGAGATGTGAATAGGTTCCACTGTTTTAGAGATGGAGTTTGTTCCTGTGGTGATTATTGGTAATTATTGGCAGAAGAATTGTACTGTGTAGCTAAAAACCTTATGAGAGTAATTCTGATATAGTGACAGAAATTGAATGATGCCATGGTTCCAAACACAGAAAGCCCTAGTTGAGTTGTTATGTAAATTTTGTCTCTTTTTATTACAATAGGTCAGAGTTACGTTAGTTTGATGTATATTTGTATGTTAACTTTTTATTTTTAATGTGTCAAAAAGAATATTTTATTTTCAATTTTTATATAAAATTTGATTGGCATATATGCATTTAGTGAAACTTGGCAATGTCATACTTATTTTTAAAATTGAAAACAATCAATGAATTACATATATTGAGTTTGAGATACTTATGCACTATGTGCTGTTTTTATAACTATTTTACATGTTATTCATTATCAAATTTGCCTTTGGTCCATGAAGAGTAGGGTATTTAAAATGGACTATCAGTTTTAAACGGACCGACTTTGATGGACCTATTTTGATGGACCTTTGAATTTTTAGAGTTGGGCAAAAGAAGTCCTCATATAATATGGGTTAAAAAAATTAGACCATTTTTTATTGCACTCAATAAACTTCTTTCATACCATGTGAATTTTCACATATGTACTTGATTTTATAAATATATCTCTGGACGTAACAAAATTTAAGTGAACATTGAAATATTTCGGAGATATATCTTCGGAAGCACTAAAACTCAAGTGAACATTAAAATATTTCGGAGATATATCTCTAGAACATTTTGGAGGTTAATAACGCGTCAGACTATTCTCCTCCCACACTTTTCATTTTCATTCAAACAAAACTCTTCAACTCTCTCATTCTTAATATTCTCCAACTCCATCAAATCACATTTCATGAATAAGAGACTCAAGGAAACATCAAACATCATCTATTTCTTCATCAACATCATCTAAATCATAAATTTTGGATAAGTTTTTCGAGTTTTTGATAAATATTTGAGTTTTGTTGTAAACGAGTTAGAATCAATCGTTAGGTATGGAAATGTTTAGGAATCACATGAAACATAGTTTAAAGTAAGTGTATGCATTGTTTGTTGTCTCAAATGTACGATCATATGTTTTCTTCCACAATCCTAGTAGGAGAGGATGCCATTATCACGACCTCTGAAACTCAGAACATTCTGAAGATATATCTCCGGAAATATTCAACATTTCATATACTTTTGGAAATTTTGGAGATACATCTCCAGAATAGTGTAAGAGGTATTTTTGTAGTTATATCTCCAGAATTTTCTCAGTCTGTTTTTTTTTTTATAAACAATTTTCTTGTTTGTGTTGTTCTTTTGCATAAACTAATTATACACTTAATTTTACCTTACATGTATAATGGCTAACAGAGTCGACAAACTGAGACATGGCCGGGTTGCCGAACACGCATCCGTTTGGTTGGAACGAAGCCAGCAGGTTTCGGAGGCAGCAACATCTATGGAACAGTCTACTCATGGAGCTCAGCCTTCACCTCAGGCCACTTCACCTTCATCTCAGGTCACTCCACCTTCATCCCAGGCCACTTCATTTTCATCTCAGACCACTCCTCATTCTTCTTCTAATTGTAGGAGACAAGATGCACCAGTTGACGCGTCAATTTCCCCATCTTCCCACAGGCGTCAGGATGCACTAGTGCCACCTCATGCTGATCAGGTACCACCTCCCTGCCGATGATCCTAATGCACCGGTGCCACCTCTGAAGGGTGAGGTTACTGATGCCGATCCAGAGGGATTCGAGGAGGTCCATCTGATATGTCCTTACTTCCTCTCATACATATATGGGACTGAGAGATAGCATTAGTATGATTTTTAGTTTATTTGTTATGTTAATTTAAATTGCTGACATTTATTATTTCTAACATTGATTATTACTGACATTGATTTTTTCTGGAAAATCGCAGGCGCGTGATCCCCATAAGTTTCTGAACCATGGGAGAAAGATTTTAGCATTGTCTCAGCCGAATGAGGAGTTGTTTCAGTTGGTTCTGACATTATCTGGGTTAAGTGACCTATGCATGATCGGTTATATTCTAGTCAACCACGGGATGCTTAATGCATTCATGGAGATATGACATTCTAAGACATCTTTTTTTCATCTCCCGCATGGTGAGATGTCTATCACACTGGACGATCTCTCAATTTTGTTACATCTTTCGATTAGGAAGAGATTCCTCCATAATGGTAGGATGACCAAAGATGAGGCAGTTGAGATGATGGTTGAATATTTGGGGGTTGATCCAGGGAAGACGATTGAGGAGGTGGATAGGACCAGAGATGCTCATGCTAGGTTTGAGTTCTTGAATGAGAGATATGATGAGGAAATCATTGTTGTAGAGGTGGCTGATGATGATGTCAAGCAGGTGGCAGAACACAGGGCTCGTGCTTTTAGAGCATATTTTCTCTTTTTTGGTTAGCACTTGCATTTTTGTGGACACGAGTTCCACCTATACTGAAGTTGCATACCTCTGGTACTTCTTAGATCTCACTCGGATCCATGAGTACAACTGGGGGGCGGCTTGTCTGACCTATTTATATTCAAAGTTGAGAGGTGGATGTCAATGGAGGACGAAGCAGGTCACAGGCAGCACGACACTACTGGCGGTAATAATTTTTTATCTTGATCCTTGAATGTTTTTTTATATTATATTTTTCATTTCTTATTTGCAAAATTGATCCCTGGATGTTTTTTTTATTTTTATTTTCATTTCAGACTTGGATCTTCCAGCACTTTCTGCGCATCGTTGGCTGGGCGAATTGGGGTGAGTACATTGAGAAGATGCTCTATGCTTGTGCTTTTATCCCGCTGAGAGGGAACCAGGTGGTCGATCCTTTCAAAGTCTATCTTGACCGCTTGGCTGCTGAGGACATACACTTCAACTGCTACATGGATCACCGTGAGACACAACCATTTGATGACATGTCTCTATACTCTAAATGATTGGCCTGCGGACCGTGTATCACTGCTCCACATCTGCGCAAGCGCGCCATGCGGCAGTTTGGGTACACTCAAACCATTCCCAAACACCCTGTTGTCTCAGTTCCTCCCGCCTTTACTCGTATATAGATAGAGGAGATGTTTACTGATTATCAAAGTCATCTGGTATCAGATGAAGCTCGAGCTTCCATAGCGCTGAACTACTTGAGCTATGTCGACAAATACATCAAGTGGTTCTTCAAGGTCTCACATCCGTACATGGTACCGACTGCTCCAGGGGATCCGCCTAGACCAGCTCATCAGGAGATTCTAGAGGAGGAGCAGACTCAGCTATATCATATCGAGGATGTCTTGCCTCAGTATTGGCATATAATGGAGATGGCGCAGGCAGACATTGACGAGAGTATCTTCCCTAAGGGGTCTGCTGTCAGACAAGTACTAGATGACATTGTTGCGGAGGCACGTGGGGCACTTTTGTACCGCATACATTACATGAGGACGAGGCGAGGGGGGATTGATGGGCGAGGAGGCAAACCAGACAGAGGAGATAAAGGATGTGAGGTCAAGGTTTCTTTATTACTTTGTTTTAATGATGTCAAAACTAGAAAATTTTGTACTTGTGTACTTTGGACGGTATCTCCTTGCATAAGCAATGCATTCATCTTTTCCAAACGCACATAATGATCCATATACATGAATCTAGGAATATAGGATCATACTTTATGTCTAAAATGTGTTTTAAGTCAATTTTGATGCATTAGGTCGACGACACATACAAGGTATAGGTCGACTCACAATCATGAAAAATGGTGTTTGAGACATTCTGGCATGCTTGCATCGACACACAATTACTGTGTAGGTCGATGCATATTGTATGAAATAAACTTGTAACTTTCTGGTATTCATGCGTTGACGCATGGTCCGGGTGCAGGTCAACGCACAGTCTTATTTTGTTCCCAGGTTTGCTTTCTGACCTGTTTAGGTCGACTCACAGTCTGTGTAGGTCGACCTCTTGCGCATTTTAACTCATTTTTCTGCATCTTTGTGATTCCAAAGTCAGTTTTTTCTATTTTTCTTTCATTCTCATATGCATCATTTACAAAAAAAATTGAAAGATACATTGATTTACTCTTAATTTTCACTCTCATACTTGCATTCATCAACAACCACATATAATTATCTTTGTTGGTATGTGCTTTGTCAAGGTGATAACGTCCAAACTTATGATTTATTAATCGAGTATGGGTTGATATTTAGTGAAATTTTCTTAAATAAACCATTGGGGTTTTGTCCTCCAAGATCTTGAGGGATTTGGGAGTTTTTGCACAAATCTTTGCATTACAGATTCAGCCGAGTGAAAGACTTGAAGAACATTGGGTTCGATCAAGTGAGTAACGGTAACCAAAGGATTATATTGAAAGATTTGGGGTCAAACAACTTGCAATCGAAATCAGCCGAGTAAAAGACTTGAAGAACAGAAGGTTTTGTCAAGTTAGTAGCGGTAACCAGAGGTTTGTTCGAAGCGTTTGATGCACTTGATTATGTGGTAGCTAGAACTTCTCTTGTAATTGAATTTTGCAACAGATATTATAGATATCTCAAATCTAATTTTAGAATTGGGGGCAGACGTACCCGAAGCGAGGACAAAAGGTGAATTGCCTAAACAAATCAGGTGTCGTTCTCCCTCCTCACTCTCTCTCTCTCTCTCTCTCTCTCTCTCTCTCTCTCTCTCTCTCTCTATCTATCTCTTTACTTTACATTGTTGAAGTTTGTGTATGATCAACTGTCTGAAATATTTTGATTAATTTGTAGTGTTAAAAACTGTTGTGAAAAACCATTGCAATCACTTTGATTGCAAGTTGTGAAAAAATCTGCACTACAAATCAAAGGAAATTGTCTTGGAGTGTTTTGCACGCCAAGTGTTCAATAAATTGATAGCATACAAACTGTTCGACATATTGTCAATTCAATTTTATCCAAAATTAATCGTTGGAAATGGGTTCACCTTGGGTGGTTTTCATTTGAATAATTGATTATGAAAATTATTGATTCGTTTATCTCATCAATTTTATTCCATTCAGTTTCACATATCCGATCTTCCCAATAAGGATTCATTTAGACGATTTTTGATCCAAGGCCGCTTTCGCACAATTTTGTAAAGCAAATTTTTAATGCACAAAGTTTTAAAGATTAGTGATCTATGCAACCCCCCTTCCAGATCAGTACTATCATCTAACAAATGAGAGGTTGTCAGGCACACCCAGTAGGAGTCTGTTATTAGTTTGATGTAGTACTAGTTTTTTTATTTTCTTTTTCTAACATTGTTACTACATTTTGGATTTCGTGTTGTACAAAATTTTTCAATTATATATCTATACTATTTTAAAGTCTGTTATATTATTCGAGATCTTGCTTCACAACTCATCTGAAAACAAATACACAAGGCGTTATAAAAAAAATTTATACTGATACACTTAGAAGATGTATATCTGGTAAAAATCCATAGATGCATTTCCATAGATGCATCTCCGAAAATATTCAAATGCAAATGGATTATGGGAGACATGCTCTGAGTGTTCAAAGTTTAAAATAGCTCCAGAGATATATCTTTGGAATATGTTAATGTTTACTCAGAACTGGGGTGCGTCCGAAGATATATCTTTGAAATTTTTGGGCATAAGTGAAAAGTCACACGGTGCGCTAAAAGCATATAGGGTGGAAAAAGAAATTCTCAAAAATTATTACTCGAATTTGGCCATGTACGGGCTTCGGACTACCGACTTTAAATATATATATATATATATATATATATATATATATATATATATATATATATATATATATATATATATATATATATATATATATATATATATATATATATATATATATATATATATATATATATATATATATATATATATATATATATATATATATATATATATATATATATATATATATATATATATATATATATATATATATATATATATATATATATTAAATTATACAAAAATAAAAATAAAAATCCAATAATATTTATTATAAATACAATAAAAATTATATTATTTCAAGTATAATATATTTTTAAGTACTATATATTTTTATAAATACTATAATATATTTTTAAAGAGTATTTATAAAAATAATACATATCTAAATTTTATATAATAAAAATAATAAAATACTTAAAATAAGAGAAACTAATAGAATATGAAAAAATTGTGAAATAAGCACAAAACAATCGAATATTAATGTATAATATTTAAAAGAGAAATATTGAATATAATATAGATATAACTTATCGAGGTGAGATAAGCAATGTCTAATTTTGGATTGAGACAACATAAATATTAATATAATCTTTTTAAATTTATATTTAAGTGGACATAGCGGGCTACCAGCAGTCTATACAGGCTAATTCTAATGGATAGCAGACTTTTTAAGGCGTAGATAAAAATTCTAGAAAATATGAACTATAAATCTTGTGGCGCAAGCCCTGTGATTTTTCGAATTTAACAGAGCGGCCCATATGTGTTATTCCATTTTGACGACTCTACTAAGAGTATTAGGATTACCACAATAAGAGTCTTTTCTAATTTAAATCAAAGGTTAGGATTTCGACAAGGATGAGATGATAAAAGCCTTTGGTTTAAATTTTGAATTTAACTTTGAAGCATGAGTACTTTTGGTGAAGTACCAACATTAGATACACGTATCATATTCATGATAATTCTTTTTATTTATTATTCGATTTTGAATGAAATTTGTTGTTTTTTCATATATCAATCTGTATTTTAATTTTTATGTTATTGTATCTTAAAATTATTTGTTATTTTTTAAAAACTTTTATGGTAATGTTTTCTCGTGAATCAAACAATTTAATTCTAATTATACATTTTATAAAAAAAAACTTTTATTTTTTATTAATGGATCCATAACCTAACTTTCTAACTTTTTAAATAATGTAATGTCGTGTTTCATATTGATACCCCACATACCACATCCATCATAAGAATTTAGTTATGGACAGACAGGAGTATTAAATCTTATAACGAATTAGTCATTGCAATTATCTTAGATGATACTATATAATTGTATTTAGATGATGTGATAAGCCCCAACGATTCAAGCCCAATAAATCTAGTAGGGAAAAGAAAAAGCCCTTTTGGTTTAAGGATTTTTATCAATATTAAGGGAGGGTGTCTTCAGTAACTTTATCTTTAATGGGTCTTAAATAATGTTTAGCTTGGCCCATGATAGTTATTAGAAAACCCTAGTATTTATATTGTAAGTTTTACCTCTTAAGAGGATATGAAGAAAAGTTGTTTTATGTTCATCTTTCTTTGATTGTTTATTTGATGTTAGTAACGTAGATCTATCATTGGTGCTTTCATTACTGCATCTCAATCCTTCCATGGCTCCCCCCAAACCACCTAATCCTTCTCCTAAGGAACTGATAGAGGAGGCTGTCCAGATTTCTACTATCCATCTAAATAATGCTATGAATGACACTCAAGTACAAATGGATGAGAGATTTGACAAATAGAGTGCAGATCTAGCTCAGCTAGCCCAGCAAGTGGGACAGATTCATACAAGGCTGGAAACTGATAAGACAGTTGAAGATTCACGGTATGAATCCCTCATGAATGTTCTTAACAAGCTTGTTAAGCAGAAAGAACAGAGTTCTGCTGCAGTTCTTTCAGGAGCCAGCTCTTCAGGTATATCCCAAAATTTTTCCCCTATTCCTATAGTTTCCACTCCATTAACCCACCACCCTACACCTACCCAAACCCCGGTACATCACTCTGCTATGTTCTCTCACCCCCCATCACAGCCGACCGTCACTGTTCATTCGCGAGCTACTGTAGCACCGCCTCCACCAACCTATTTTTCGTCACACATCCCAATTGTTTCAACACAACCCTATTCTATTCCATATTTGCCTCAAATTCCCTATAACCAAATCCCTAACATTCCCCCATTACCACCCTTTCGTACACCTAAACTAGAACTCGCTTTGTTTGATGGTTCCAACCCATTGGAGTGGGTATTTCAGGCAGAACAATTCTTTAGTTTTTACAATTTACCACCAGAAAACCGATTATCATTGATTTCATTTTATATGAAAGGGGATGCCTTATCTTGGTTCAAATGGATGCACCAGAACCACCTTTTAACAGATTGGTTCTCTTTTATAAAGGCTTTGGAATTACGCTTTGGTCCCTCCACTTATGACAACCACCAGGCTGAGTTATTTAAATTGAAACAAGAAGGAACTGTTGTGGATTACCAAACACGATTTGAAAAATTAGGGAACCAGGTTGTGGGATTGCCCCAAGATGCTATTCTCAATTGTTTTATTTCGGGATTAAAAACTGAAATCCGGAATGAAATGGCGATTCATCACCCCTCATCTATTTCAGAAGCCATTGGTTTAGCCAAACTTATTGAATCTAAGCTACTGGACTCCAAACAAAAGTATCCAAAACCATACTCAAACACCTTTTCTCGCACACCATCATACAACAAAACACCTACTGACCAACAACCAGCTAGCAAACCCCAAACGACAAAACTTCCTATTCGACGCCTGTCCAGTAGCCAGATGCAAGAACGGAGAGCCCAAGGACTTTGTTTTAATTGTGATGAAAAATTCATCCCAGGGCACAAATGTGTTTCAAACAGATTTCTATTGCTTCTTGCTGAAGATGAATTATCAGAACTCCAACAAGGGGAGGAGGCCTCGCAAGACCCTCCTCAAGACGATCCTGTTACCCCCTCAAATAATACCTATTTTCAATTATCACCCCAAGCCCTAACAGGCCAGTTTTCACCCCAAACACTCAAGTTCCAAGGCCTGATTGGAGGACTTGAGGTTATGGTCCTAGTTGATACAGGCAGCACTCATAACATCCTTCAACCAAGGATTGCCAACCATCTTCATCTCCCAACTACACCTATTCCCCAATTTTCAGTCATGGTTGGAAATGGATCTCATCTCCAATGTGAGGGCATTTGTCATAACGTCACACTCACCCTACAAAACAAGCCCTTTTCACTTCCCTTCTACCTCCTACCAATCGAGGGTGCTGATGTTGTTTTAGGCATGGCATGGCTACGCACTCTTGGACCAATCAATGCTGATTTTTCCATTCCTTCTATTACCTTCACTCACCAACATACACTAATTACCCTCAAAGGTGACCCAAAAACTCTACCCTCCTTAACCACCTTTCACCAACTTCGTCACCTTCTTCATACTGATTCCATTGCGTCCCTCCACCTCATGACCTTCCTACCTTCTGACCCAGAAATCGAACTTCAACACTCATGCGAATCAGTACCTTCCAAATCCGCACCACAACACGTTTCTCCAACCACAAATTCCCCACTCGACCCCAACATTGACAGCATCATAAAAAAATACCCAACTGTCTTTCATGGATCCCTCAGCCTTCCACCCGCTAGACCATATGACCATCGTATCCCCCTACTTCCATCTACCGCACCAATTAATGTTAAACCATACAGATACCCACACTCCCAGAAAGAAGCCATGACCTCCCTCATTCAGGATATGTTAAGGGAAGGCATCATTATCCCTAGTAACAGCCCCTTTTCCTCTCCTGTCCTTCTTGTCAAAAAAAAGGATGGCACTTGGCGATTTTGTGTTGATTATCGCGCTTTAAACGCAGTTACAGTCAAAGACCGTTTCCCTATACCCACCATTGATGAACTTTTAGATGAATTGGGTAATGCATCAATATTTACTAAGATAGATCTACGTTCAGGTTATCATCAAATACGAGTTTCATCGGAAGATACGCATAAAACAGCCTTTCGCACTTTTGACGGTCACTATGAGTTCCTAGTTATGCCATTTGGCCTAACAAATGCACCATCTACTTTTCAATCCGCTATGAACGAACTGTTACGACCCTACCTTCGACGGTTTGTTTTGGTTTTCTTTGATGATATACTCATTTTTAGCTCTTCCATGAGTGATCACTTGGTCCATTTAGATATCATTTTAAATGTTTTACAATCCAATTCTTTTGTTGCCAAATTTTCAAAGTGTGTTTTTGCAGTTAACAAGGTGAATTATTTAGGTCATGTTATATCGGATGGTAGTGTCGCTGCAGATTCAGAAAAAATTCAAGCCATAGTGGATTGGCCTGTCCCACGTTCTCTCACGGCATTGCGAGGTTTCCTCGGCCTCACCGGTTTTTATAGACGCTTTGTGCGCCACTACGCCACTCTCGCCGCTCCTCTCACCGATTTATTGCGTTCTACTAAGTTTTCATGGAGTACAGAGGCTGCTTTGGCCTTTACAGAATTGAAAAAGAAGATGACCGACATGCCGGTCCTGGCTTTGCCAGACTTTACAAAGACATTTGTCATAGAGACCGATGCTTCCGGAGTTGCCATTGGTGCCGTCCTCTCGCAGAATGGCCATCCCCTCGCCTTCTTCAGCAAAAAAATGTGCCCCCGTATGCAATCCAGCTCTGTCTATGTCCGTGAGATGTATGCTGTAACAGAATCAGTAAAAAAATGGCGTCAATACTTAATTGGACAACAATTTCAGATTTACACAGATCAAAAGAGTTTGAAAGATCTCCTAATGCAAAGAATTCAGACGCCAGAACAACAAAAATGGGCTTCAAAACTTCAAGGGTTCAATTTTGAAATTTTCTACAAACCTGGACGATCGAACCTTGTAGCAGACGCCTTAAGCCGCAAGTTTTCCGCTGCAGAATCTCCTATTCTACTGGCTCTCTCGTCTTCCATTCCCGATCTACTCAATCACCTCCGCCATTACTATGCCACAGATTGGGAAGGACAACAATTAGTACAAACTACAACTCAAATGGACAAGAACGACTACAAGTTTTCCAAGGGACTACTGTTCTTCAGAGAAAAACTTTACTTACCCTTTCCTCACTTACGGCTGGCAATCATTGAAGAGTTTCATAGCACACCAGCTTCAGGTCACTCAGGCGTCAAACCTACAGTTGCTAGGCTCGCTACATCCTTTGCTTGGCCAGGATTACACACCGAAGTTAAAGACTTCATCAAACACTGCATCATCTGTCAACAAAGCAAGTATCAAACTACAAAAAAAAAGGGATTATTGCAGCCGTTACCAATACCAAATCAGGTGTGGGAGGAACTTACCATGGACTTCATAACTCATCTTCCAAATTCCTTCGGTCACACAGCAATCTGGGTTATTTGTGATCGTCTTACAAAGTATGTGCACTTCATTGCGCTTCCAACTCGATATACAGCACAGGATCTGGCAATGCGCTTCTCTGTTGAGATTTGTCGGCTCCACGGTATTCCCAAATCAATTGTCTCGGACAGGGACCCCTTGTTCTTGAGTTCGTTTTGGAAGCAACTGTTTAAAATCCAAGGGACAAAACTTAAGTTTAGTACGGCTTACCATCCAGAAACCGATGGACAGACAGAAGTTGTAAATCGATGCTTAGAAACATACTTACGGTGTTTTGTTAGCGACCATCCCAAGCTTTGGTTCAAATACTTGCATCTGGAGGAACTTTGGTTCAACATAACATATCACTCAGCTATCAAGATGACACCTTTCCAGGCTCTCTACGGCCGCCCACCACCATCTATTCCGGACTACATCAAGGATTCTGCCACCATCACTTCCTTGGATACCTCGTTTCAACGTCGCAAAGAAATTTTGATTCAGCTCAAAAATAACTTACACAGAAGTAGGAAACAAATGGAACATCAGGCTAACAAAAAAAGGGTGGACGTTACCTTTCAAGTCGGCGACCTGATACTTCTTCACTTGCGACCTTATCGTCAACAGACGGTGACGAAGCGAACATCCCAGAAGCTTTCCAAATATTTCCATGGACCCTTCAAGATCGTCCGCCGCGTGGGACAAGTGGCCTATGAACTAGATCTCCCTTCATCGTCTCGCATCCACCCTATTGTGCATGTATCGCTCCTTCGGCCCTTCTTTGGCAAGACGAACCACCACCATTCAATGGATCTTCCCTTACACATTTCGAATATCTTCCTGCATGATAAAACAACACAGAATACAACCGTGGTTAAGTCACAATCATCCAACGACGGAAATCAACAAGAAAAACCCACAACAGATCCATACCCATTCAAGTTACCTGCATCGTTGATGACCGAAAACGAACATGAGCACCAAAATACTAAGCTGTGTGATAAGGTGAAGACGACAGCATCTCGTAAGCCACCGATGAACATGCAATCTACGGTTCAACCTCAAGTGAAAAGTGGGAAACCAATTTCTCATAGCGGCGGTGACACTTTGAACAAACTAGAGAACATGCAAGCTAGGGTTAAGCCTACTTATACTCAGTCCAACCCAAGTACACTTGGGAACTCAAACTCTCCTGCACGTGTACTCCATTATCCTGAAAAATCCCACCCACCACGTGATTACCCTTCACTTTCCCCAAACCACATTAATGCTTCTCGGGGCCCAATACCTCTCCACCGCCCCAGCTGTCACGCTTCGGTTTCCAATACTCACAGTTGTACCACACTTCCTCTTTCCACTTCATATATGCCAGCCGTACCCAATGCTTCAGATTCCTCTGTTATGGGGACCCACAAAAATAATTCCTCACAGCCCATTCCCACTTCTCCTACAACGGGCAATAATGCTTCATGGGCCCATCAACCCAGTGTTACCTGGCCCAATCTACCTTTGAACCTTGAGGACAAGGTTCCCATCGAATTAGGGGGTATTGATAAGCCCCAAGGATTCAAGCCCAATAAATCTAGTAGGGAAAAGAAAAAGCCCTTTTGGTTTAAGGATTTTTATCAATATTAAGGGAGGGTGTCTTTAGTAACTTTATCTTTAATGGGTCTTAAATAATGTTTAGCTTGGCCCATGATAGTTATTAGAAAACCCTAGTATTTATATTGTAAGTTTTACCTCTTAAGAGGATATGAAGAAAAGTTGTTTTATGTTCATCTTTCTTTGATTGTTTATTTGATGTTAGTAACGTAGATCTATCATGATGCCACATCCATCATAGGAATTTAGTTATGGACAGACATCAAGATACAATGGCTCCTTTTATATCACATATATTTTTTTTTCTAAAAGAAAATATATTGATAAAGAATACAAATAGTGTTCAAATCAAAACAACAACATAGAAAAACTACATGCAAAAGTAAAACTCCCAACCAACACTACAATTATCTAATGCTCCTTAAGGGATCCATACAAAAGGAGTAAAAATTAGTGTTGGAATAAGGAATTTCACCAATACAAGTTCATTTCCACGCGAGAAATTTAACGGTCCAACAAATATCATCTAAATTGGACACCTCACTATAGACAAAAAATTGTTTCTAGCCTTCCAAAGACACCATACAACAGTTAGCCAAACAGACTTATATTGAAAGTTGCCTTCTTTGGTATTCCCTAACTCACACTAGTTTGCAAAATAGTTTCAGAAATCTCCCGAGAAAACGCTGCAAAAACCGCACCAATCCCCCACCCTTTCCCACACCGTCACAACAATACTATGTTCGAAAAAAGAGTGTAGAATGTCTTCTTCCAAAGTTCGACAGAAAATGCAATTATTGTCTAACTCGGTAATACCTCTCTTTGCTAATTGATCCTTCGTAGTAATCCCGTTCCAAACAACTCCCAACCAAAAACATAAGAGTTTAGTCGGCAACTTGATCTTCCACAAAGCATCAAATACCTTAGCTTTTTCAATACTCTAAAGGTATTCTTGTCCAGCTCCAATCATGAGTCAATAAACATACCTAACACTATAAGATTTAGAGTCATCTACCAACCAAGTAATGCTATCAATCCTCCCCTCGAACGACTTCGGATCGCGTAGTAAATTCTGCAATTCAAGAAAATTTACTTCATTTCTCAGTTGGTTCTGCATAAAGATGCCTACATCTTCCCATTTCCAATTCCCTTGTTCCCAAGATCCCATAACATTTACAATAACTTCCTTGCTACAACTACTTTGGTAGAAGTCCTTAAACATCATTGCCAAAGAAGGATTACTAATCCATTTTGTCGTCAGAAACAGGGTTGATTTTCCTGCACCAAGATCGTGCTGGGAAAAATCTGCAAAACAAGAACCAAGGTTAAAAGTATAGTCTCCATACTTGAGGATATTTTCCACCAGAAATAACACAATATCCTTGAAGGAATCGACTATATCAAGACATGTTGTTGTATACAACTGTATCTAACTTTAAGTGTATCATTCCATAATAATTTTGAATCCTCAAGAAGCCTCCATTTCTATTTTGATAAAAGAGACAAGTTAAATTCCTCCAAACTTTTGATTCAAAGACCCCCATTATTCTTAAACATACACACCCGGTCCCACTTAATCCAGTGAATTTTTGCCTTCGCTTCTGAGCCTCCCCAAAGGAACCTGTTTTTGATTTTATCTATGGATTTCAAAATAGTCTTCAGAGCTTTATAGAATGAAAACCAGAAGATAGGTAGACTCAACAACACCAAATTAATAAGAGTTATTCTACCTGTCATAGATAACATTCTACCTTGCCATAGAGCCAACTTTGCTTTAATCTTGTCAATAATCGGATTCCAAATGGTAATCCTTATAGGATTGATGCCAATAGGAACTCTTAAAAATGTGAAAGAAGACTTTTCTATCTTGCAAGATAGAAATGTAGATGCACCCAAGAGAAAGTGCACACTAACATTGATGCATATTAGCCTACTCTTATGGAAGTTCACCTTCAAACCTGAGATAAGTTCGAATCCCCTAAGAATTGGTTTTATACTCAATAAGTTTTTCCAAATTTCTTCATCAATTATTAGTGTAACGTCCTGTTCGAATTGCAGTAAAGCGGCAAGAAGCAAAAATTTAGTTTTGAAGGAATTCCCTCCGGGATTTATATCGTCTTCGCATGGATCAGTGCGATGAAAGAACATCG
>OZ012737.1:20636034-20685057 GCA_963859935.3 Lathyrus sativus
TACAGATAAAGGAAATGAAGTACCATCAGGCAAACAAAACACATATGAGAAAGAATCACCTATTCTCTAACCCTAACCCTAATCACAGGATCTAAACAAACCTAAGCAAAGCTCTCAAGCACAACCCTAAACAGGAGCAATCATTCCCAGCCTTCAAGCTTCAGAATAAGCTTACCAAAGAAAGGGAGCTAAGCAATCATACTCATAGTGTCTTCCTCAGGAGAACACTAGGAGGTGTATACTCAGTAGTCATACCCTATGTGGCTCAACCACTGTGATCAGTTTACATCCCTCCTCAGGAGAGATTAAACTCACAAGCAGGCTCCAACATCACTGGATATTTAGAAATCCTATTTAAGCTAGTGGAACTAAGTGAATAGACTCATAGGACCTTCCTCAGGAAAGTACTAGGAGGCTTCCACTTAGGAGTTGTATCCCATGTGGCTCAACAACATGTGATCAGTTTACATTCCTCCTCAGGAGAAATTAAACTCACAAGTTGGCTCCAACATCATTGGATACTTGAGAAATCCTAGATAAACTAAGGGAACTAAGTGAATAGACCCATAGGACCTTCCTCAGGAAAGTACTAGGAGGCTTCCACTTAGGAATTGTATCCCATGTGGCTCAACAACATGTGATCAGTTTACATTCCTCCTCAGGAGAAATTAAACTCACAAGTTGGCTCCAACATCATTGGATACTTAAGAAAGAGGTGAGAAGGAAGGATGAAAGTCATTCATAGTGCCTTCCTCAGGAAAGTACCATGAACTTCCTTCAAACTTCAGGCTCTCAAACCTCACCAACAGGGCATCAGCCAAGCTCTGGGTCTCTGCATCTTGATCTACAAGCTTCTCCTTATGATGCTCACCATCAATATCCTCAAGGCAACACAAGCCCTTCATCAGATTCCTCAGAAAGAACCCCACAGATGAACAGATAACCCACTGAACAAATCACATTATCAGGCAATCTTCAGAAAATGCCTAAAAATGCTAAACTAATGGGGAAAAAATTAACAAATATTCATAAGGGTCCTCAACACCTACTCATAACATCTATAAAGGTTTCTACCTAAAAATCAAGATACAACTTGCTCAAAGAAAATGATTCATCACCTATGCACAATTCTAAACCCTAATTAGACTATCCTAAGTCAACCCTAATTAAGCCAATCAAGATTAAATTCTAAAAATCTAGAAAAAATCCTATGGGGAAGTATGACTAACCATCTAATTGCACAAAAAAGAATGGATAAAAAAGATTAATGGAAAGTACTAAAACAATTCCTACAAGATCAAATACCAAAATGAAACAATTAAAAAGCTATTTAATTGGAAAATTCATTAAAAATATTAAACCTAAAAATAAAATCTCAACTTTATTTTTATAATTTTCTACTCATTTTAATCTACTCCTGAAAAAAAGAAGAAATTAAAAAACATTTTTTAACTATTTTTAATGCATTATTCAAAACAGAAAACATTAAAAGAAAATTAAAAAGAAATAAAAGAATTAAAGGGGTGGGGGTGTATTAAGTAAAGCGCGCCAGTTATAACCAATTGGGCCACATAAAGGTGGGGGTGCGAATAGAACATTAGGCCCAGAACGCCTAAAAAATGAAACGCGGCGTTTGGATACATTTGAATCTTCCCTCTCTTTTCAGATTCGTTCACAGCCCTTGGATCGGAAGAATTGGTCAAATACTGGGAACGATCCAACGGCTTCCCTTTCGTCTTCTTCAAACGAGCTAGGGTTTGCAGAACCCTCACCTCCATGCCATCAACTTCGAGCTCTATTATCTCCTTGCTCAGGCCACGGCTTGCCACGATATAAAAATGAAAGTTGCTCTAAATCTCAAGGGGAACACAACCCTACGTGCAGTTTTCCTTAACTCACCCTAGATCGCCCTAACAGAAAGCGTAAACACCTTGGTACCACCATGGTTAACTGACACCAACCTTCATTAAACTTCATTATAAAGCTACAAACTTGTTCTACAAGCCATGCTAGCCATCATACACTAATTCATGCTGATTAAAACGCATTAAACAACTACTTATGGAAGATTCAAGATTCATGGCCCTGGTGTGAAACTTTACCAATCTTGCTCTAATTCTCAGGGATTAATCCTCTACCCTAACACAATCTTTCTATGGCTATAAAACTGATCAAGACTCATTAAATTAAGAGATAGAGAGTGAAGAAGAACCTGTCAAGAAGTTAATGGTGAGTGATGCTATGGCTCGAACCAGGTCTTGCAAATCCTTCAGGATGATCCTTTGAGGATGAATAGTATTCTGTTTGCACAATTCTTGAAGGTGGTGGCTTGAAACGAAAGAAAACTCAAGTTGCTTCAACTTGAAGAAACTTCTCCAATGGCTATGCACTTCTCTCTCTCCTCTGACTTGGCTTCACTTTCACCAACCTTAGACTCTCCATAATGCACTCTTTAAATATTAATCATTGGATGTTTCTAGAATCATCTAGAATGGTGTGGAAGTTTCTTGAAAGTTCCATGATATTCCAAAATGGTTATCTCATCTCATATGCCATGCCTTGTTATTTTGGTCTCAAATTCTCCTTACATGAGTTATTGAATGAGGATGAGTGAAAAACAAGGTCATTTGTTGCTTGTGTAGGGTTTTCCAATGCTACCTTCTTTTTCAAGTAACAAATTTCCAAAGGAACCTCCTTTTTTAAGCCTCAAATGAAAATTCTACTTAAACCAATCTTCTCAAAATGTTTTTTCCAATCAAAATGATATATTGGATGACCTATTTTGGACTTGTAGATCTTCCAAAACACTTTTCAATTTCAACTTTTCAAAGTTATAAGTCATTTTTAGTTCATTTTGGACCAATCATGGAATCTTGTGCTATGAGCCTTTTCAACAATTTGTGACCTTCTTTCTAGACTTAAAATCACATTTTGAGCAACTTTCATGTTTTGAGTTTTTCCATTTGAGGCTTGGAAATAGGAGTTTTAGGCATTGGCTAAAATGACCTATAACTGACAAATGACCAAAATACCCCTGTCTTGTTCAAACCATAACTTGAGTTCCACAAATCCAATCAAGGACTTCTACCACTCAAATTAAAGCTAAGAAGATCCTCTTCAACATTCATGTTGACCAAGAAACCATAGGAATCAACCTACTAGGGCAAAAGTTGTCTGGAAGTTGGGTGACTTTCAAGGACCCAGATTCACACACATCAACTGACCCGTAATTTGTCAAAACCATAACTTGAGCTCTGTAACTCCTATCAAGGACTTCCACCACTCAAATTAAAGCTTAGAACAAGCTCTACAACATTCATGTTGTGGGGAAAATGAGATATCAAACACATCTAGTGCTAAAACTGCCTGGAAGATAGGGATCAAATTAGGGTTTTTTCACTGACAATCCTCAGAAACCCTAACTCAAAACTTCTCAAACTCCTCAATCATGATGAGTTAGTCTAGGAATCATCTTTATATAATCTCTATGCATCATTCCATGATCTCATGGCCCTTGGATTAAGTCTCAACCTTCTCCAAATCTTCAGCTGGTCTAGGGTTGACCCAGTCAAAACCCTAATTCTACCATTCATGGTTGAATCTTCTGAATTCTTACATAATGACTTCTCTGGGCTTCATGAAGGCTATCAAGGCATCTCATAAGCTTTCTCAAGACATCAAGTTCATTCTCAAAGTCTCAGAATCATCTGAGGAACACCCACAACTTTCAAACTGTGAAGCACACAACCCTGGTTTCAAACCACTCCTCTGAGGATCTCTTGAACTGTCTGATGAAGGTATCAACTTTCAAACACTAGATGGATAAATAATTGTTGGTCAAATTTTGGGGTGCAACACCATGTTGCTTCTGTTTTGTTTTTTTATTACTTAACACACCCTGTAATTGTTTCACCCCCCTCCCCTTGTATTTTCTTCATTTTTATTATGTTCTTTTAGTTGTTTTCTTTATGAAAAAAAAAAGAATAAAGAAATGTTGAGAAAAAAAAGAAGAAGAAGAAGAAGAAAAAATAATAAAAAAGGAAATGTTGAAGAAGGGAATATTGAAAAGAAAGATTTGAGAAAAGAATAAAAAAAATAGTGCAAAAGAATATATAGAAAAAAGAATATTTGAAAAAAAAAAGAATATGAAAAAGAATATGTGAAAAAATAAAGAAATAAAAAATAGAGAATATATGGATTTTAATATTTTTCTTTTAGGATACAATTTTTTATAGAGTTTATTTTACCTTTTTAGAGGTAGTTTTAGAAGTCCATTTGTTAGGGGACTATTTTCCACTTGATTTTCCATGATAGATGGATAGGATAGTATTTTCTAGGAGTTTATTTCCCGCATTCAATCATTGTAATTATTTTCAGAATGTTAATAAAACGAGATTTGAGCTGTGGTCCCGAAAGTAGCCGAACTACAGCTGCTCTGATTTCTCGTACTGAGCGAGAATATGTAGGCATAGGATGCGATATCCTAGCGAGCACACTAACAACTAACCTTATGTTCTCTCGCTGTTGTGCGATCGAGACTTTCCCGCTGACGACTGATCGTTTTCCCTTTCTCTTGCCCGAGCGCATTTGAGACCAGACCGTAGCTTTAGTTCCCATAGGTTCCCGTACCTTTCAAACCAATTTAATTTCTCTCTCCTGTGTGAGAGCACCCTGCTTAGCCGTAGTTAGCCTGAACTACGAAAGCTCTGATCTTCCATGCTGAGTGGAAGTACATAGGCACAAGACGCGAGGTCTTGGCGAGCCAATTCCCTGTAGTTTCCCGAACTACGTTGACTCTGACTTTCTCTCTTGAGAATACATAGGCATAGAGTGTGACGCTCTATCGAGTCAATTCCCTTCCGTTTAGATTTAGCAGCCGTAGATAGATTGTTTTGCATCCTTTAGACAAACCAAGCAAGCGTGGATCCCGTCGAATACGACGGACGTGAGGGGTGCTAATACCTTCCCCTTGCGTAACCGACTCCCGAATCCAGGATTTGGTTGCGATGACCATTCCTTCCCCGTTTTGCGGTAGGTTTACCTCGAGCGTTTCCTTTCCCTCCTTTGGGATAAATAACGCACGGTGGCGACTCTTCTGTTCAGTCGGCGCCGATTTTCGCAGTAGCGACAGCTGGCGACTCTGGTGGGGATTTAACGTCCCCTGGCTACTAAGGACTGCGACAGTTCCTTATGCATGTAGGATCCAACGTCCCCTAAGAGAGTCAATCCTAGCGCTTGTTTGCTTGCCTATTGAGGTTTATTTATTGATATTATCTGTTGTTGTTGTGTTGTTGGGGTGTGACGGGTGTTCTATGATTGAGAGATAAGCCAGACCTGGGCTTGAGTGCACCTTAGACTTAGAGTGGAAATTAGTGGGCGCGTACCAGCTTTGCTTGTATTAGTGTCCCGCGAAATCCACACTCAGACAAGGTTCTTCTGGTTGGCCTCTTGTCCACACTTTGGGTGGCTCGGGTTGCTGGTTAGTTGGATTGTCGACTCTGGGAACCGATCATTTGGAAGTTAGCTAAGTGAGGCCTCTTCAAGATTTGATGATGCCACTCCTTCTGGGAATCGTATCGTCAGTCTTGAAAGTCTGTGACGCTGACGACCGCATAGGATGTCGTACCTTGACAGATCTAGGTCCATTACCCGTGAGTGGGGGGTTTTTTTGCAGGAACCTTGACTTCCAACATACCCGTTATTTTGGCATCTCTCTTCAGAGCGAACGTACTCCGTCAGCAGCGCAGCAGTGTTCAAATTGTATGGGGGGCTGTGCTCCTGTTGTTTGCTGCATCTTGTATATCATTTGCATAAACGTGTTGCATTATATTGCATATCATCCTCCAGTTAGCCAGAGTTCTGATCCAGCCTTTGTTTCCTGAAGGTGATTACCCGGAGTTTGGATTGAGCAACTGTTGATTGTCAGAAGACGACCTAGGGGTTGAGTAGATTTGAGCAGAATCGAGCATTGAAGTCAGCTGAAGATTATTGGTAGCTATGTCTGAAGGCAATTTACAGTCTCCTAACACCTTGGTAGGGTTTACTATGGCGTCCAACCCTCTGTATGATTCTATGGAAGACTTCCCGCAAGCAAACAACGTTACTGCAGACCAAGTTGTACAACCTTCTGTTGAGAACCGAGATCGACATGAGCAGTTTGTTGCCCGAAATGAACGTCCTCCTCCTGTTAACAATCAAGGTGTTGTTTTCCCTGTGATGAATCCACGAAGATATATTCCAATAGCCAGGACCGTAGATCCCCGAGCTCTTGAGATGGATAGAAAACTCCGAGCATTGGAAGAAGGAGTTAAAGCTTTGAAAATGAAAGATGTTGTTAACCTGAATGCTGCAGACATGTGTTTGGTTCCTGTCCTGGTGTTGCCTTATAAGTTCAAAGTGCCGAAATTTGAGAAGTACACGGGAGATAGCTGTCCGAAGCAACATTTGATGATGTTCTGCCGAAGAATGACTTCGTTTGTGCGAGATGACAAATTGATGATCCATTGCTTTCAAGATAGTCTGACTGGGGCATCTTTGAGGTGGTATATGCAGTTAGAGAGAAATCAGATCCGATCATGGGTGGATTTAGCCAGAGCTTTTCTGAAGCAGTACGATTATAACCTCGACATAGCTCCTCATCGCATGCAGTTGCAAGAACTGTCTCAAGAGAACAATGAACCTATCAGGAAGTATGCTCAGAGATGGAGAGAATTTGCTGCTAGAGTGCACCCACCGCTTTTAGACCGAGAATTGACGAGCATGTTTGTAGACTCCTTACAGGATCCGTACTTCGAAAGACTGCTTGGACTTCCGTTAAGTTTCTCTGACGTGGTAATATTGGGAGAACGCCTTGAGTATGCCATAAGAATTGGGAAAATTCAGATTATTTCGAACGATCAAGCTGGTGAAATTGAATATCCTTGCGACTACCAGAACAAAGAAGAAGTTGTAATCAATGCAGCCATACCAAATGTTGGATATCCTCGAGACGAATCAGTGAATGTTGTTGGTTCTTCATCTTATCAGAGATCAGTACCTCCTGTGGCTTGTTATGCTGGACAAACAACTGTGCCTAGGGCACCATATCAAGAATCTTATGTCGCTTCCCTTGCAAATCAGCAAACTCGTGATCGAGGTTATCAGAATCAGCGTCAGAATCAGAATCGACCTCGCAACAATTTGGAACGGAGGAAAGCTCCTTCTCACCCAGTGCCTATGCCGTATAGCCAGCTGCTACCATCTTTGATCCAGAGTTCTTTGGTGGAACCTAAAGCTCTTAAGCCAGTTCCAGAACCTTACCCTCCTGGGTACAATCCCCACGTTCAGTGTGGTTACCATGGTGGCTCTCCAGAGCATTCGACGGAAGATTGTAAAGCATTTCAGGCGAAAGTACAGTAGTTGATAGACCAAGATCGCATTTCCTTTCGAGAAGGATTTTTGTTTGTTCATACCAACCGCTCAGCTGTCTAAGCTCATAGATTCAGAAGGTTGTTTTCAAAGGAGCCAGTGATTCGGACAGGCGGGCGCCTCGACATTGGCAGTCCTCAGACTTTTATATCATTTGCATTTGTAGTTTTCTTCTTGTCAGTTACTATTTGCTGTAAACATTGTATGTTTCGAATGGTGATATTAATAAGGTGACTATGCATTTTCTGAATTAATCATGTCGCTGTCGCTCATTTATTGCATTGCACTGACACTTGCATTTTTATTTCACTCCACTTTGTCACATGATTAGCAAAGATTGGAGGGAGGATGACGAAATAAACTCATGACCGATGATCGTATGATTTCAGATAAGACCTTACCGATGACGTACAAGGCATTGTTTCAAATCCCTTAAACACTGGAGATATAAGGAGTTAGTCCCTTGTTAACCACTTCGAGCCAGGAAGTAGAAGTTTTTTCGGACTTTTAAACCCTCACATCTTAACCCGGGGCAGGGTAGTTGTCAGTAGCTTGACCGAGCATTCAAATCCTACAGAGGAATGTTTCCATTCGAGGACCAATAACAGTTATGCCTCTCAAGAGGTTGTATCCCGTCAACCACAATGGTTAAAACTCACCAATAAGGAGTGAAACAGTTATAAACCTTTCGGAGCAATCAAGACAACCAGTGTCACACGACTTTGTGCCAAAAGGAAACGGAAAAAGAAATAAGAAAGCCCGCTAAGTAAAAAGAAACGAAAAAGCTGGAAAGCTAATACTTAGGCAAAAATCAGGGCATCCCGCTGGACTTCAAAAATCGAAAAAAAAATCAAAAAGAACTCAAAAGGAGTCAGTCCAGGCAAAAATTCGGGAATCAAGAAGAATGAAAAAGAAGGGATAGAAAAAATAGATCCCCAGTGAAAGACAAAGTCGTGTATACAGACACCGAAACGAAGAAGGAGTAACTGTCACTCCGAAAAACCTTGTGAATTCCTTAGTTATGGTTCTTATCATTCAACATACCTCTCGAAGAAGCGAGCGCTCGAGCCACGTTAACTGAACTTTAGGATCGGAGATCATCACGTAGAAGGGGTGGGTATAAATCAAAATCTGAGCCAAATATCCTTTGTTTCACGAACCGTGAACCCGACCACGATACAACCCTTAAAAGACCTAATTGAGGTAGGGTTTATTCTGAAGGCGCATTACGATAAGGTTGAGTAACCTGACTCCTTCTTGATTTGCTAATCATATCCTTGTTGTATTTCTCACTGATCAAATCAGCACTACGTTTGAACTTAGTTTCATTCGTCACTCACAATCATGACACATAAATGAGTGACAACATAAATTTTTTCAAAATCTGCATAACCATTGCATTGAGATTACCATTCGTGAATAGACAATTTTACTTGCAGGCTAGTAGTTGACACGAAGGAAATTCCAACAGGGAATAATCAAACAGGACTGAAAAATACAGTAGTCTGAACCAAAATGGTGTATGTTGTGAAGCCCTGTGAATCAGGGGCATTAATTTCCAGTAAGTTCAGAATCGGTAGTCTGAGGACAAGTCCCGAAATAGCAATTGATCAGGGGCAGTTTGTTTGAGAAGCAGTTGATCAGAAATGAATCTTCTCGAAACCCAATCAGGGGCAATCATTTAGAATATTGAGATTTGAAAGCAGAACCTTCCAGTGGGTAATCAGATCAGGTTAAGTCGCTTATACGCTCATTCAGGGGCAAAGTCACTTCAGAGATAGTGAAGACCAATTGGGTTGACAATTGTTTGATTGAGGTTGAATCCTTTTGTGGTACAGATACCGGGGCAAATAATCTCGAGGTCGTCTCGTAGAGAGCTGTTCAGAGCAGGTATTCCCAAAAATTGGATTGGGGCAAGTTAAGTCGTACTGGGGCAAGTTGTGCAAGCAAGTCTGCTTATCCCCAGCCAGAGTTGAGTATCGGGGAATCGCGTCAATACCCTTATCAAAAACCTGAACCTTCCAAATAAGAGGAGTCGTGTTGTCGGTGGATTGTTATCCTACAGTTTAAATCTGTTACGTGTCAGAACTTTGTAATCAAGTCGTTTCCCAAAGTCCAGGTCTCGCCTGGAAAACCGGTAACCAGTTCTCGCCTGGTACTACCTGTCAGTTTAACCAGTTATCGTATTGTCGATCTTTTTCCGTAAACACCAGTTCTCGCCTGGTACTACCTGTCTTCGTTTAACCAGTTATCGTATCGTCGATCGTTTTCCGTAAACATCAGTTCTCGCCTGATGCATGTCGACTTCCAACCAGTTATCGTCTGGTTGGTTTCTTTTCTTTAACCTATTGTTGTATCAGTTCTCGTCTGGTACATGTCAGCTTTCAGCCAGTTCTCGCCTGGTTGTCTTTTTCTTTACCTATATCCAGTCAGCCCTGTCTGACGTTCAAAACATTAAAAACCAATTTTCGTTCAATTTTCCTAATCTATTTTGCTATCAGTTCTCACCTGGTAGTCTACCTTTGAATGCTAGTTCTCGTCTAGTATTTTCTATCTTCTTAATAACCCGTTTTTATCTTTTAAACTAGAAAAACCAAAAAAGTGTGTAAATACCCGATACAATAATATTGTCACGTTTCACGATACGAAGCTTGATGGATGCCAGTTCCCCGATTAATGTTGAATGTCGTATGGACGTTGTTAAATCAGAATTACTCCTCTTCAGCAGATGAAAGTTGTGTATGGTTCCCGGAAGAATTGAGATTGTATCTGACCCCGCATCAGAGTAGGATCAGGAGTATCCCCAGCCGATTAAGATTGATATCCTTGACAGGAGGGTCAGTCTCCAGCGGTGAGCCGTTCACAATCAACCCCTATTGGGTTAATCCCCACAGAATGCAGTTTGACAGTGGTTAGAAAGAATATCGTCGAGATGATTATGTGATAACCGATTACCTTCAGTGGAATTGACTTTGCCTCCGGCATTTATTTTGCCAAGTGGTTTGTAGACCTGGTGTTCTCTGGCAGCTAGAGCTTACATTAGCCTTTGCATATATCGTCAGATTTGCATCTATCAAAACGCATAGCATATTCATGCCGTATAGGGTATTGCCGTTACAAACGCATAATATTTACATGTCATATAGGGCATTGCATCATTTCAAGCATACGCATGTCGAAACATAGACCAGGGTGGTTATCTATTGGATTTCGAATATGTTCACCTGCAGAGTTGTTTGGTTAAGCTTCTCTTCTCCCCCAGCGGAGTGATTTCTTCATATTTGGTTGTTACGTCAGCAACGAAAAATAAAGAAAGATTGACATATCTCAAATTTCTGAAGCTGCCGCCTTCGTCGAAATAGGTGCCAGGCAGTTCAATTCAGAATTCCCCAGGAGAGTTTCCTCAGGTTCGCCGTGAACCATGAGTCGACAAAAAAGATCCCATAATAGATGGGAAGGTGTTTGCTTTTTTGAAGCATTATTCAGAAGAATCAGTGCCTGTGGCGTCACACAGGTGATTGATGTTGAAAAAAAACAGCAGAAAAATTTATCAGATAATTGACCAGTTGTTGCCGGGACAACCAGACTTCAGTTTATTAGACGCTATTTCTCAAGCAGTTTTGCAGTTTACTTTGCGGTTGGCAAATTTCAGGTTTCATTTATATTCAACCATCTTCTACCTTTGAATGATTAAAGGCTGGGCGTTCTTCAACCATTCAGGTCCAAGCTGCTTGAATAGGGGCAGCTGTTGCACCCTAAAACTTGACCAACCGGCCGCATCTGGCTCGATGTTTCGACGCATTTCGCATGTCGCATTCACATACTGCATATAGTGCATTTTCTCAATCATGGTGATTTTATCGGGATTACAGCCCTGTTGTCGCATTTCGGGTATCTCAGACCGGTTCGGGTAATCGGAGGTTATTTTGAGAAGTCGCGTGCTTCCTGGATGTTCTCAGCTTACGCAGTGATTTTTGAGATTCTTGGTGTCCGGGTTTATTGTTTGCTTCAATCTGGTCTCGTGCTCTCTTTTATGGTGGTTATTTGCATTTGTCTGCATTTTTAGGATTTAACAGCCTTTTGAAGATTTTAAATAGGCTTTATAGATTTTCCAGAATTTAAGTAGATTTCTTTTAATATTTTTAATAGTTTTTTCTTTTTATAGAAAGTAGTTTCTTAGAGTTTAATAAAGTTTTTTTGAATATATTTTTGAATTTAATATAGATTTAATACTTTTTTTTCTAGGATATTAGTTCTTTTTTTTTAAATAGTAATAGATTTTTTTAATAGATATTAATTTTTTTTTTTAGATTTAATATAGTTTTAATAGAGAGATTTTTATTATAGATATTACTCAGAATTTTAATTGATTAGGGCTATTGATTTTTGTTTAACTGCGCCTATTAATTAAGATTAGCTTCATTTTTTCTTTAGTGTTCATAATCACGTTTCATTTTATCAATTAGTGTCATTAATCAGTCTTATTTTCATTAACCATATTAATCAACTATCCATTAATCATTTCATCAGTGCTAAGTTCATCCGTATTAATTGTGGGCCAAATTATCCGTGGATTTATCAGTCAAAGGCCCAGTTCACAAGGTCCAGAAAATTGATTGTCAGCTATAAAGCTCCAGCCACGTGTGTTAATCAGAGAGAGCCACTTCATTCTTCCACTTCACACTCAGAACTCACACGTAGCATCCCCATCTCTCTCTCACTGCCACTAACCCTCTCTTTTACACGCATGGCATCCATGCACGCTTCCCCCCAGCCAAGTGTCCTCCCCTGAGCTTCGCCGGTTTCATGGCCGGCGGCCATGCAACCACCGCCACCAACAACTTCCGGTCACCCTAACAGACCTCCTAACCAATTCTGACCACCGTCTAACTCGCCGGAGACACCAAAATCCCCAGAAATTCTTCCAATCTGTACCTTTCTCCTCCGATCCATCTTCATCAACAATAATGATTCTTCTCAGATTCACCAGGACAATCATCAACCTTCATCGTCAATAATCATTAAACAACAGATTCAGTTATCCTCTCCGATCTCGTTCCAACATTCATTCAATTCTTCGTGTTCTTCAACGTCAGTTTCCAGAAACTCATGAAGATTCTCAGGTCTTCATCGTGTTCATAGAAAAACTCAGCAATCTCCAGATGCTTCTAACCAAGAACTTCATCACAAAGGCATAGATTTACTTCATCCTTCAACTCTCCCAAGATTCGTCAAGATTCACTTGAATCTCCCTTAACAACAACAATCTTCAGGACTCTTCAACAAATCTCCAAAAGATCTTCCTTCTCCAGGAATCATCCAGATCGCATCAGGTTTTTTCCATTATTTCTTCCGTCAAGAACATCGAACATCATCCTATCTTCCTCGCATGCAAGATCCCTATCAGCTCCACGATCTCCAAGCAGCGAACTCAGTTTTTCCATATTTTTTTACTTGAGTTTTTTGTTTCAATGCTTGTGAGGTTCAAACGAAAGATTGAGTGAGGAGAAAATACTTTGAGCTTGGATTTTTGTTAGAAGGAGACGGAGGTGAATCGGAGAAGGAGGTTTGAGGAGATGAGAGAGGGTGAATCTCCGAGGGAGAGAATTCGTGGAAACAACGCGTTTGGCCTGAGTGAATAGTGTAAAGGAGATTGGGTGACCTAGGGTTTTTCAGTGCTGAAGTTAGTAGGGGTGGACTCACGCGCTTGGGCCTTTCCTAAGCCCACAAGCATTTCAAATGCCAGCACCTCCGTTTCTGTGAACACCCCCCCCCCCCTGCGTGTGTGTGTTTGTTGAGATCTTGGGCTGGGCCCATGTTGCTTCTGTTTTGTTTTTTTATTACTTAACACACCCTGTAATTGTTTCACCCCCCCTCCCCTTGTATTTTCTTCATTTTTATTATGTTCTTTTAGTTGTTTTCTTTAACGAAAAAAAAGAATAAGAAATGTTGAGAAAAAAAAGAAGAAGAAGAAGAAGAAATAATAAAAAAGGAAATGTTGAAGAAGGGAATATTGAAAAGAAAGATTTGAGAAAAGAATAAAAAAAATAGTGCAAAAGAATATATAGAAAAAAGAATATTTGAAAAAAAAAGAATATGAAAAAGAATATGTAAAAAAATAAAGAAATAAAAAATAGAGAATATATGGATTTTAATATTTTTCTTTTAGGATACAATTTTTTATAGAGTTTATTTTACCTTTTTAGAGGTAGTTTTAGAAGTCCATTTGTTAGGGGACTATTTCCCACTTGATTTTCCATGATAGATGGATAGGATAGTATTTTTTAGGAGTTTATTTCCCGCATTCAATCATTGTAATCATTTTCAGAATGTTAATAAAACGAGATTTGAGTTGTGGTCCCGAAAGTAGCCGAACTACAGCTGCTCTGATTTCTCGTACTGAGCGAGAATATGTAGGCATAGGATGCGATATCCTAGCGAGCACACTAACAACTAACCTTCTGTTCTCTCGCTGCTGTGCGATCGAGACTTTCCCGCTGACGACTGATCGTTTTCCCTTTCTCTTGCTCGAGCGCATTTGAGACCAGACCGTAGCTTTAGTTCCCATAGGTTCCCGTACCTTTCAAACCAATTTAATTTCTCACTCCTGTGTGAGAGCACCCTGCTTAGCCGTAGTTAGCCTGAACTATGAAAGCTCTGATCTTCCATGCTGAGTGGAAGTACGTAGGCACAAGACGCAAGGTCTTGGCGAGCCAATTCCCTGTAGTTTCCCGAACTACGTTGACTCTGACTTTCTCTCTTGAGAATACGTAGGCATAGAGTGTGACGCTCTATCGAGTCAATTCCCTTCCGTTTAGATTTAGCAGCCGTAGATAGATTGTTTTGCATCCTTTAGACAAACTAAGCAAGCGTGGATCCCGTCGAGTACGACGGACGTGAGGGGTGCTAATACCTTCCCCTTGCGTAACCGACTCCCGAATCCAGGATTTGGTTGCGATGACCATTCCTTCCCCGTTTTGCGGTAGGTTTACCTCGAGCGTTTCCTTTCCCTTCTTTGGGATAAATAACGCACGGTGGCGACTCTTCTGTTCAGCCGGCGCCGATTTTCGCAGTAGCGACACCCACGTTCAGTGTGGTTACCATGGAGGATCCCCAGGGCATTCAACTGAAGATTGTAAAGCTTTTCACGTGAAAGTACAACAGATGATCGACCAAGATTGCATTTCCTTTCAAGAAGGAATTATGTTTGTTCATACCAACTTCTCAGCCGTCTAAGCTCGCAGATTCAAAGTTTATTTTCAAGAAGCCAGTGGTCCAGACAGGCGGGCGCCCTCAGCATTGGCAGTCCTCAGACTTTTATCATGTGCATTTGTAGTTTTTTTCTGTTAGTTACTACTTGCTGTAAACATTGTTTGTTTCGAATGGTAATATTGATAAAGTGACTATGCATTTTTTTTGAATTAATCATGTCGATGTCGCTCATTTATTGCATTGCACTGACACTTGCATTTTATTCACTCCACTTTGTCACTGTGATTAGCAAAGATTGGAGGGAGGATGACGAAAATAAACTCATAACCGATGATCGTATGCTTTCGGATAAAACCTTGCCGATGACGTACAAGGCATTGTTTCAAATTCCCCAAACACTGGAGATATAAGGAGTTAGTCCCTTGTTAACCACTTCGAGCCAGGAAGTAGAAGTTTTTTTGGACTTTTTAACCCTTACATCTTAACCCGGGGCAGGGTAGTTGTCAGTTAGCTTGACCGAGTGTTCAAGTCTTACTGAGGAGTGTTGTCTTTCGAGGACCAATCATGTATTATGTCTCTCAAGAGGTCGTACCTCGTCAACCACAATGGTTAAACCTCACCAATCAGGAGTGAGACAGTCACAAACCGTTTCGGAGCAATCAAGACAACCAATGTCACACGACTTTGTTCCAAAGAAAAGAAAGAAAAAGCCCGCTAAGTAAAAAGAAATGAATAGCTGGAAAGCAAATACTTGGGCAAAAATCAGGGCATCCCGCTGGACTTCAAAAAAAAATCGAAAAGAACTCAAAAGGAGTCAGTCCAGACAAAAATTAGGGAATCAAAAGAATGAAAAAGAAAGGATATCAATAGAAAAATCCTCGAACAAGGACAAAGTCGTGTAGATACAGACACCGAAAACGAAGAAGGAGTAACTGTCACTCCAAAAAACCTTGTGAGTTTCCTTAACTATGGTTCTTACCATTCAACATACCTCTCGAAGAGGCGAGCGCTTGTGCCAAGTTAGCTGTACATTAGGATCGGAGATCATCACGTAGAAGGGGTGGGTATAAATCATAATTTGAGCCAAATATCCTTTGTTTCACGAACCGTGAACCCGACCACGATACAACCCTTAAAAGACCTAATTGAGGTAGGGTTTATTCTGAAAGCGCATTACGATAAGGTTGAGTAACCTGACTCCTTCTTGACTTGCTAGTCATATCCTTGTTGTATGTTTCACTGATCAAATCAGCACTGCGTTTGAACGTTGGTTCATTCGTCACCCACAATCATGACACGTAAATGAGTGACAACACAAAATTTTTCAAAATCTGCATGAACACTGCATTAAAATTACCATTCGTGAATAAACAATTTTACTTGCAGGTCAGTAGTTGACATGAAGGAAATTCCAACAGGGAATAATCAAACAGGACTGAATAATTCAGCAGTCTGGATCAGAATGGTGTACGTTGTGAAACCCTGTGAATCAGGGGCATTGACTTCCAAGAAGTTCAGAATCAGTTGGTCTGAGGACAAGTCCCGAAGTATCATTTGATTATGGGGCAGTTTATTTGAGAAGCAGCTGATCAGAAGTGAATCTTCTCGAGAGCCAATCAGGGGCAATAATCCAAAATGTTGTGATTTGATGGTAGATCCTTCCAGTGTGTGATCAGATCAGGTTAAGCCGCTCGAACGCTCATTCAGGGGCAAGTCACTTCAGAGATAGTGAAACCAACCATGCTGAGAGTTGTTTGATTAAGGATGAATCCTTTTATCGTACAGATACCGGGGTAAGTAATCTCGAGGTTGTCTCGTAGCAAGCTGTTCAGAGTGATCTTCCTAAGAGCCGAATTGGGGCAAGTTGAGTTACACTGGGGGCAAGTTGTTCGAGCAAGTTTGTTCATCCCAGAAAGAGTTGAGTATCGGGGAATCGTGTCATTACCCTTATCAGAAACCTGAATCTTCCGAAAAAGACCTTGTTGTCGTTGGATCGTTATCCTGCAGCTTAAACCTGTTACTTGTCAGAACTTTGTAACCAGGTCGTTTCCAAAGTCCAGTTCTCGCCTGGCAAACCGGTAACCAGTTCTCGTCTGGCCCACGTTTCCGTAATTACTAGTTCTCGTCTGGTACTTGTTATCTTTCAACCAGCCGTCGTCTGGTCAACCTTTCCATAAACATCAGTTCTCGTCTGGTGTATGTTATTGTTACCAGTTCTCGTCTGGTCACCGTTTATTTAACCTATTGTTGCGTCAGTTCTCGTCTGGTGCATGTCAGCTTTCAACCAGTTCTCATCTGGTTATCTTTTCCTTAACCTATTGCCCAGTCAGCCCCGTCTGACGTTCAAACCATAGTTCAGTTCTCGTCTGATAACCTAACCTATTTTGCTATCAGTTCTCGCCTGGTAGTCTATCTTTGAATGCTAGCCCCGTCTAGTATTTTCCATCTTGTTAATAAACCATTACTAGAAAAAGCCTAAAAATATCCGACACAATAGTTCCCAGTGACTTGCATGTTGTCACGTTCCCCGATACAAAGCTTGATTGATACCAGTTCCCCGATTAATGTTTTGAATTCCTTGTGGATTTTGTTAAATCAGAACTATTCTTCCTCAGCAGATGGAAGTCGCGTATTATCCCCGGAAGAGTTGAGATTGTATTTTATCCCTCCTCAGAGTAGGATCAGGAGTATCCTCGGCAGATTAAGATTGATATCCTTGACAGAATGGGCATTCCCAACAGTGCGCTGTACACAATCAACCCCAGTTTGGTTAATCCCTACAGAGTACAATCAGGTTTCCAGTGGTTTAGAAAGAGTATCCCCGTGCAGGGTCGTCATTTCCATTTTCCAGCATTTATTTTGCTGAGATGATTCTGTGATAACCAGTTACCTTCAATGAAGTTGGCTTTACCTTCGGCATTTATTTTGCCAAGTGGTTTTAGACCTGGTGTTCTCTGGCAGCTTGAGCCTGCATTTACATTTGCATATACCGTCATATTTGCATCTATACAAACACATAGCGTCTCCATGCAGTATGGGGCATTGCATTTTCAAACAAACGCATAGCATTACCACGCCATATGGGCATTACATTATTTCCAAACATACGCATTTCGAAACATAGACCAGGTTGGTTACCTCTTGGCTTTCGAATATGTTCCCCTGCAGAGTTGTTTGGTTAAGCTTCTCTTCTCCCTCAACGGAGTTGATTCTTCATATTTGGTTGTTACGTCGGCACTGGAAAAAAAAGGAGTTTGCATGGATTAAAACTTCTAAAGCTGCCGCCTGTTATCTAAATAGGTGTCTGGCAGTTGATTTCAGAATTTCCCCAGGAGAGTTTTCCTCAGGTTCGCTGTGAACTGTGAGTCGACAAAAAGTCATCCCATGACAGATGGGAGTTAAGGTATTTCCTTTTTGAAGCATTATTCTGAAGATTCAGTACCTGTGGCGTCACACAGGTAATTGATGTTGAAAAAAAAGAGAAATTTTACCAGATAATTGACCAGTTGTTGCCGTAACAACCAAACTTCAGTTCATTGGAAGCTATTCCTCAAGCAGTTTCGCGGTTTATCTCCACGGTTGGCAAATTTCAGGGTTCTTTTGTATTCAACCGTCTTCTACCTTTGAATGTTTGAAAGTTATTCGCACTTTAACCATTCAGGTCCAAGCCGTTTGAATAGGGGCAGCTGTTGCACCCCAAAATTTGACCAACCGGTTCCCACATCTGGTTTATGTTTCGACGCATTTTCGCATCCGCATTCGCATACCGCATACAGTGCATTTGTCCAATCATATTGATTTTATCGGGATTACGGCCCTATTTTCACATTTCGGGCGTTTCAGACCGGTTCGGGTAATCAGAGGTTATTTTTGAGAAGTCGCGCGCTTCCCGGGTGTTTGAGGACATTTCGGTGTCCGGGTATTTACCGTTTATTTTGGTCGAGTCTCGCGGTCTCTTTTATTTTGGTTAATTGCCTTTATTTTCTTTTTAGGATTTAATGGTCTTTTTTCTATATTTTTTTAATAGATTTTAAATAGTTTTAGAATATACTTCTTTTTTATATAGAATTAAATAGGTTTTCTTTTTATAGGTTTATTAGTTATTACAGAGTTTAATATGTTTTAGAATTAATAGGTTTGGTTTTAATAGTTTTTGTTAAATAGATTTTGTTATAGATATTAATTAGGTAGGTTTAATAGTAATTTTCATTTTTTATTAGTCTTAATCATTTTAGCTAGTCCATTAATCACGTCCAGTTTAATCAGACTTTTTCATTTAATCAGTCCAGTAATCATCATTAATCCCAATCAATTCACGTTTAATCTCAGTATTATTTGGTCTTGGTCATTTATTGGGCCATTATCCAGAAATCAGAAGAAAAGCCCAGTCAAAAGTCCATTGCGCCAAGTGTCACATATATAAACTGCCACGCGTGTAATTCCAGTCTTGGCCACCTCATTTTCTCCACTATCTCTCAGAGCCAGCACATCATTCCACTTCCCCACCACACACACACGTGGCTCTCATGCAAGCACCCTTTGCATGCAATCCAAGCCACGCGTCCTCATCTCTCTTCCTCCTGCATGCATGTACGCCACTTGTCCCCCTACCAGACTCTCGTCGGAGACCCTCACCGGCTGGCATGCAATTGCCGGCGACCACCACCGGGACCACCGTAACAACCTTCTAACCGCCACCGACCACCGTAACAACCGCCGGAAACACAAAATCTCCAGAAAATCTTCATCAAATTCATCATTTCTTCATCTTTCTTTTCAGATCATCATCAAATCTTCAACTGTGATCAAGAATTCATCAGAAAATTCATCCATACTCTTATATTTTTCCAGAAAATATCCATCACATTCATCCATTCAACATCAAAGTTTATCACCTTCTATCAATCTCCAGAAAATCTACACCGGATCTTCATCAGTTCATCATCATCTTCGTGATGTTCATCTTCATCCAAAACTCACCAGAAAGAACATCAAGAATTTTCCAGATCGTCATCCTACCTTCATCATCTTCGTATGATCTTCATCAAGATTTCTCAGCAAGACTCTAAACAGGTTCGCCGACTTCTTCATCGTTCATCATATTGTCTCCGTAATTGCTCAAATCTTCAAGGACTCCAACATCAAAGCCGAAATATTCACATGCAACACCTTCAACAGAAGAATCTCAACATTCTTCATCTCCTTCAATAAAACTCAGAATCTTCAACAAGTAGCAACATCTTCCATCCAAATCGCATGCAGATTCAAGAATCCTCATCTCCGGAATCAAAATCACACCATTAGATGAACTCCACCTTCAACGATCTTCAGTCATCCGTCTCCAATATCATCAAAGCAGCTTCAAACATCAACTTCGCCGTCTCTAGGAATTCGCTGTGTTCAGCACCATCGTATAATCCAGTTTGGTATTGATTTCGTTCATTATTTTCTGCGAAAGATAGAATAAGATGTAGAATAAGTTTGAGAGATTGATATATTTGGGTGAAGATTTGAAAGGGTGAGGGTTGGTGAGCAAGAGTTTGTAAGAGATAAACGAGATGAGATTGAGATGTTAGATTGAGCGTGAGAGGTTGGTGAGCGAGAGAATCTGAGGGAGAATGTTTCAGAGAGTTGAGAGGATGAAGAGAGTAGATGCGCCGCTAGGGTTCGGTGTTGGGATAGTGAATAGTGTGAGGGAAGGTTAGGAGAGATTAGGGTTGTGTTTACTGATAAGTGGGTTTGATTGTAGACGGGCTAAGCTCAACACGGGTTCTACTGAGTGTACCCCGTTTTTTTTCTCATTGTCACCCTCCCCATGTGAGTGTTACGCGTGGGCTTGGCCCAGAATCATTGTTTTGCTGCTAGCACCTGCGTTTTTGCTCACCCCCTCCTATTTCTGGCTGTTATGATGGGCTGGGCCCCTTATTTTTACTAGACAATTCTGTAGGATCACCCCCCCCCCCTTGCATCTATTCTTGTTTAATTTTTGTTTAGTATTGTGATTTTATTTTGCTTGTTAAATATATTTTAGATTTTAGAATATTAATAGGATAAATAATAGTTTGATTTCCTATAGTTTAGTATAGTAAAGAAAATATTAGGATTTAATTAGCATGTTTAGAATATTAATAGGTTAATTGTTTGGTTAGGGTTTTCTCTTAGGTTAATGTGACTAAAAACCTTAGAATAAAATGTAGTTTAGATTTTAATAGTCCTTAGGATTTGATATTAAAAACATTAGAATAAAATATAATAAAAAAATATTAGGTTTTAATATAAGCTTAGAATATAGCTTAGGTAATATTTTGTTTTAGTGAATTTTATAATACTTTCTTTAGAAATTTTAGGATATAATTAACTTCAAAAAACACTTAGTTGTAGTGTATAACGTAGTTTGGGGAATTTAATAGTTGATTTAGGTTTAGGGAATATATGGGATATTGGGTATGAGTTTAGGGTCCCTTAGAATTAATTAGGTTTATAATATAGTTTAGCATTCTCTTTGCATTAATTGGTGTGTTGTTTGTGGGGGCTTCCCCTTGGGTTGTTTTGTTATTTTTGCTTGGGCTTTGGGTTTGGGGCTTGCTTGGAGGAGCTTGTGAAGACTTAGAAGCTTGGAGATAAGGCTTGGAGCTTAGGAATGAAGATTTGTTCCCTTGAAGATCGCTTTTGAAGACTTAGGAGATAAGAAACATAGGAAGAGCTCTAGACTAGACTGATTTCCTTTTGCAAACATGGAAAGCATCTTGTGCTTCCATTCCTCTCTATGACATAAGATCCTCCCAAGGTAGCTCCATCTCTCCTTAGGAGGGATGTAGAGCATGCCTTGGTTGAGTAGAATCTTGAGGGTAGTTGTCTATTACTGTGTTAAAATCTTAATGGCTTCCCTTGGTTGTCATTAAGCCTTTTTAACACATCAATTGATCTCCTTGGTGAATCTTCCTCTCTTGCTGGAGCTTGGATTGCATTAAAGCTTAAAGATGTTTGCTGTCAAATGGAGATTGAAGTTGTTATTTTGCTGTTTATCAACTGTAGCTGTCAGAGCTGTTGCTGTAGGAGCTGGTGTTGCTGTCAGAGCTGGTGTTGGGTTTTATTTCCTTTTCTATATTGTTTGCAATTTTCCCCTAGGTTTAAGGTGAATACTGTTTCACTTTTGCCTGTTGTTTTCTTAGGTTCGAGGTAGAGCGGGACTCCCTTGCCTGGCTTGTACTGTTGCATCTCATGCATTTTACTGTTTTATTGTATATATGTTGTTTCTTTTCCGTTTATCCCCTAGGATCTCTGTTTCTCTCTGTGCAAGAGAGAAATATGACAGACATTAGGTTTTAACACATGCATGACAGCATTAGGGTAGTTTTGCTTCCCCTTTTTAACCTTAGGTTTTTAGAACGTCGTCTATCTTCTCATCTCGAAACAATCAAAAAATACCATAACATTTCAAACACAATAAAAGACAGTTCTTGTGTAAAAGACTGAAAACAAATCAAAAACGTCATTTTTGTCCGCTTGGACCCGTAATCGGGAGAAAACCTTTTTCAGAAGGATAAAAGATAAACAGACAGACTTGTGTCGTACGTGGCCCGAACTACGTTTGCTCTGATCTTTCATGTTGTATGAAAGTACGTAGGCATAGGATGCGACATCCTAGCGAGCAACCTTTCCCTTTTACCCGTAGTTAGGCGAACTACGTTGACTTTGATTTCTCGTTCCAGACGGGAATACGTAGGCATAGAACTGCTATGTTCTGCTAAGTCACCTTTCTTTTCTTTTTAACCCTTGACCCTTAGCGTAGATAGAATACAATCCATTAGACAAACCAACAAGCGTGGATCCCGTCGAGTACGATGGACGTGAGGGGTGCTAATACCTTCCCCTTGCGTAACCGACTCCCGAATCCAGGAATTTGGTTGCGATGACCATTCCTTTCCCGTCTTTGTGTTAGGTTTACTCTGAGCGTTTCCTTTCCCTCCTTTGGGATAAATAACGCACGGTGGCGACTCTTCTGTCATTGCCGACGCTGATTTTCGCAGTAGCGACACGTCCCACTATAACCATTGTCTTATAATTCTTTATAAAGTGAAAATCTCTACCATTATTAACAACATAGTTTGCTATTGCTTCTTTAAACTCTTCATTTATTATGAACATGGTACCCAAAACCTACTTATAGTCCAAAAGCTTCTTAGGCATCACAAATGATGGATATTTTTCCTTAATTCCTTCATCTGAGTAGTCACTACTTGAATCCCCACTAGTCTCCAACTCTTCAAATGTATAATCTGAATCTGACAGACCCATATCTACCACTTTTCCTCTATTACTTTCAACAAACTCAAAATCAATTGTATCTTCATCATTAGATAGTTCATTTTCAACATACATGGCTTCTTCCACCCTTTGTTTGCGAGGTATTCCCTTTTCTTGTTGGAACTTCCCTTGGCCCTTTTTTCTTAGGTCTACCACCCTTACTTTACTTGCATCATCCACCTCTTAATCATTCTCCCCAACAACAAATCCTCTTACTCCTACCAAAACCTCATCAATTCCATTATTTAATACCTCATCATCAGAGTCATCAAAACTGCACCCTAATGCACTATCATCAATTGTAATACCCACATATAATACATGTCTAGAAATACATATTATACACAACTGTAATGTTGGTATTGAAATACATAAGTGCCTAGTGGCAACCTTGTACATATTACATGTCCGAAAAGAACTACAACTATGACACAATATATACAAGGGCACACAAAATAAAATTAAGAATTAGATCATTATAGAATGATCTCAAAAGATATAGCTATACAATGGAATCTGCCATCCAAAATATCAAACAAGTAAGGACATCAAGTTATCTTGTCCTTACTTTTCACCTGCTCATAACTACCTGAAAATAATCAACAAATATGGGTGATATAATCATTCCAATGGATTCCCTATCTTATTGGTCCACGCATCTCTATAAAGTTCTAATCAATATCCTAACTCAAATCACAAAGGGGAAAAAGAGACTTGAGTTCACAAACTTGTAATTTATGGAAACATGTCGCTTGAGTTCATCACTCAAACTATCACTAATCGTAAACCATATCAAGACATCTTTCTCCGTCCAACCACTAGTGTAAAAAGAGGAATATATTTTAAAGTTTACACCCGTTATATTGAAAATAGGTGTAAATAAAAAACACGGTGACAATTTTTTTAAAAATTGTCATTTTAAGTATTAACATGTAACAATAGACACCTTATTTTTTTAAAACGGGTGTAAATTCAAAATATTATTGTAATCAAATCTCTATTACCCTGTTAAATTTAAAACAAGTGTAAATTTAAATGAACTAAAAAAGTGCTTTTTCGAATATTAGAATTCTACAAAAAATTTTAATCAAATTAAAAAAAACTATATATTTTTATTAGTGAAATAAAATAATAAAATATGCTTTTCAAAATATTTCGTGTATACTAGAAACACTCTCTTAATCAAAATAAAAGTAAAAAAAATATTTTTTATGAATTGAAGAGAATCCTATAATAAAATTGAAAGTCAAAATTATATATATATATATATATATATATATATATATATATATATATATATATATATATATATATATATATATATATATATATATATATATATATATATATATATATATATATATATATATATATATATATATATATATATATATATATATATATATATTGTTTTTGGAAGAATATACAATATATTTTTACAAGCTATAGCTATTTAAAAAAATTACATAAGTGGAATTTAAAACCGGCTACTTAAAATTTATAATTAATTCATTGTTCTATGCAACTGCTAGGCTAAGCACTTTTGCTAAAAAAAAATTATTTTTTATATATGTTTTTTAATTAAATATTTTTTGAGAAGTTTTGTTTTTTCTAAGATTTATACACACCTAATTATTTTTTTATAGAAAAGTTTGTACACCTATTCACTTTATAAAAACCGATCGTGTATTTAGTATTATATAATATTTGTTTTATTTTAAAAAATGAAGAAAATTTTAAAATAAAATTAATAATATCATTTTCATTTATATTATTTTAAAGAAAAACTGATAAGAAAACTAAAAAAAACAATTCTTCACTCTCAGATACGAGAAACTCTTTCCCTCTTCCAATCTCTCCTTCTCTTTCAGCTCATCCTTTTCGGTCTCAAACTATCTCTCTTGGCTTCTCTTTCTCTGAAGGAGGTACTTCTATCTTTCTCTCCAATTCTTGATCCATTTCCTTAACCCGACCCAAATTCATATCCGATTCAATATATACGGATTCGAACTCCCACCTTCAACATCCACGACGGTTACCTTGAGGCAATCGCCCATGGTCACCATTTCGGTTTACTTACCACCTCCGATTACAATAACCTTTGCAAACGTGAAACACTGGATGATATCAAGATGCATCTCTCCGCTGTCGATTATGGTCCTTATCTCCAAAAAGGCGTGTTTTTTCCTCTTCCGATCATTGATCTCAATTTGTTCTCAACATTATCATTTATTTATTTATCAATCAATTAATAGGAAATGTTTCAATTTTGATATTTTCTTCAATTGTTTGTAGATTTGAAATGTTGATGCCTGAATAATTATCATTAAAATTTATATTTGTGAGATATTGGATCGAACTCTAGTATGGTTGAAGGGTAGCTTCTGGTTCGACAGGAATTAAGCATGAGATCAAAGTCTGTTCGCATGTTATTGTCGGAGTAATGCGTATTTTAGTCGAAGTTTTCTCTAACATGCATTAGTCAATATTGCTAGGTTTGTTAGCATATTGAATTGAGCATTGCTTGTAAGCCCAATTGTTTTAGTTAGATTGTAATGGGTAATTATTAAAAAGCCCATTAGGTTAGTGTGTTAGTCTTCTTATAAATAGCATGCTAGTATTGTAACACCCCCTTTCTATACTCCCAAATAATTCAATTAATCATTTAGGCACAAATTCAAAATTCCATCAGAGTATGTTTATAAAACAGTATAAAAGGGACATGCCACATTATACGAAAATTCAACACATACAACACCTACTCATATATAATAATATCAACAACGGGGTAACACCCACAAGAAATATTTAGAACAAAGGCGGAAACATCCAAATATTTCATAATTCTCCAACACATGTATTCACGTATACAATTATCATTCATCATGTTTACAAAACATATCAACAGCAAATACATACTCAAATGTATCACAAAAGAATCAAAACAATTCCTACCTACCCGGTGCTACATATCAGAGCCGACCAACTAAGAAGGATGAAGCCACGCTTCACAAAAAATCTCCAGCAATCTAATCTGCAATGCCTAATAGAGCATCATAAAACAGCAGAAGGGTGAGAAACAATATCATAATAAATAATGCATAAAGACATATATATATATATATATATATATATATATATATATATATATATATATATATATATATATATATATATATATATATATATATATATATATATATATATATATATATATATATATATATATATATATATATATATATATATATATATATATCGTAACAACTAATATGCATCTCACGCATTCTCACCACAACTCACATCGTACATCGCAATATATCTAACAAATATCTATATACAAATAGAACACCAGGCATACTCAATATGCATTATCAATGTTTATATCATTTCACACACACACACACACACACACACACACACACACACACACAAACACACACACACACACACACACACACACACACACACACACACACACACACAGATATATATATATATATATATATATATATATATATATATATATATATATATATATATATATATATATATATATATATATATATATATATATATATATATATATATATATATATATATATATATATATATATATATATATATATATATATATATATATCTTCCAGCATCTACATTATGCCAAATCATACATTTCACATTAATTCAATAAACATACATAACATGTTTATTTCACCATACATCATGCACAGATGAGTAAATGCAAATCATAGAGGCCAATTCACTACTCTACGCAAATGCAACACAATGTCGACTTAATCGTCCATCAGATTCTCCTAAGAATCAATTCACTTCCGCCCCTCACGGGTATCCTATAACTCATCGAATTCTCCTAGAAATCACATCACTCATCAGACTCTCCTAGGAATCACACCATTCGTCAGATTCTCCGAGGAATCACACCGCTCATCAGGTTCTCCGAGGAATCACACTGTTCGTCAGATTCTCCAAGGAATCACATTATTCATCAGATTCTCCGAGGAATCACATTATTCATCATATTCTCCGAGGAATCACATTATTCATCAGATTCTCCGAGGAATCAAGTCATTCAGCAGATTCTCCGAGGAATCCCATCTTTCATCAGATTCTCCAAGGAATCAATTCATTCAACAGATTCTCCGAGGAATCACATCTCTCATCAGACTCTCCTAAGAATCACACCACTCATCAGATTCTCCTAGGAATATACCGCACAAGAATGTACTTCATACACTTCTTGAAATGCATACATGCTTACAAACATACTCATGCATTCTTCACATTCATCGCATATATTCATTATGAGTTCAACATATATGTATCACAAAACATATGTATATTCATCATCCATTTACACCATTCATACATGGCTCACATTCACAATCAATCCCATCTTGCATTTCTATTCAATTCAAGTAAAGGTACAAAATTGCCAAACGACCATATTTCACACTTCACAAATCACCAACTAGGATTCACGCCATACGGCTACCCACAGCACACATAACAACATATAATTAGTCATCTCGGACAAGGAATGATCGCAACCAAACCACACAACCAATCCACAAATGGAAAGCACAAGAAAAGAAAATATGTTGCTGCATTCGCCAACCTTCGCCTAGCGAAGCCCCACAGCGAATGCTCGCTGCCATTCGCCTGGCGAACTTGCCAGCGAAGTCACACAGAAGCTACTGCCATAGGTTCGCTACCACGCTCACTGGGTTTCGCCTGGAGAACCCCTTCGCTACCACCTTCGCTTGGCGAACTTGCCAGCGAAGTCCAAACTCAGTCACTGCCAAGGTTCGCTGCCCATTCGCTGGGCTTCGCCTGGCGAACCTTCGCCAACACTCGCCAGGCGAATGCTGGCGAACCTGCGAAACCAAAACATCTCAGCTGTTCCAAAAACACCATCGGACATAAAATCGACCGATTTAATCCAAACCAGTTCCAGTAGCACAACCCACTAATCACTCGACTATACTACACCGTCTATTTCGAATCCTAACCGATAAAACTCATTTTCCTACCGATTAAATCAACTTCCGACCTAGAAATGGAAACATAGAAAACATTCCAACAACTCCAATATAGCACATACATGATCACATACATTATTATGATGATAAAACTTCTCACCCTTACCTGATTAATCACAAGCTTTGGTTGATTCTTGATGAATCTAAGTTTTCTCTTCTTTCTCTTCTTTTTCCCTCTTCTTCTTTCTTTCTCTTTTCTTTCTTTCTTCTTACTATCCTTTTCTTTCCTTTCTATTTCTTCTTTAATATCTTTCTCATTATTTTCCAAAACATCTACTAATTCAATATCTCATAAAATATCCCACTTAACATTAAATAGGAAATGTCCAAAATACCCTCCAAACTATTTTCTCCAAAACTCTCAAAATCAGTTAAAATAGAATAATATGCAAACTTAACATATTTCCACACAAATTCCACATCAAAATAATATTCGTCCAATTAAGCCAAAAAGGACTCAACGAAAAAGGAATAATCGAAATCGGGGTGTTACAACTCTCCCCCACTTAGGAATTTTCGTCCTCGAAAATATTACCTGATTTAAACCATATCGGACGCAACATCGCATCCACTCTCTAATCCCTAAGCTATACACGATCTCCCACATGCATACTCCCATACCACAATCATAGTCATGTCGCGTGACTCATATAAGACCGTCAATCCACATCAATCTCCATTGGAGATTACAGGCACACCGCTTATACTCCACCAGGAACAACATCACGGTCGTTCTACCCCGACGATCTCTTCACTAGGAACGACACATAGTTATTCTACCCTAGTGAACACAACCATAACACTTATACCTCATCAGGAATGACATACTAGTCATTCTACCCCAATGAGTTCGAATCTCGGATACAAACTTTTATCCAACATCATCATCTTAAAGTCTTCATTCTCAATCACCATCAAATCAACGGAATTCAAATCCAACTTCTCTCTCCGGCGGTACATCCTCAATACCTTCCGGAAATACTTTTGGAAAGTCACGCACCACTGGAAACACGTTCAGTTCAACCTTGCCCTCTACTGACACTGATGCAACCAAACTAAACACTTGAGTCCCGTCCACCAGAAGTTTCTTCAACTCTTCCGTGGGCAAGAAACACTCATCCTCTCCAACGGGGGATAACAATCTACACTAGTTCCATAACGAAGTCCTTACCATACATGGTCAAGAGACAACTTAATCATACCGAAGACGTAGTTATCGACCCCGAAGCGGGCGTCTCAATAACCATATTACCATCACAAGTAAATATACACAAATCTCAAACACTTAATGTACTCAAAGAAATGAACGATGAGCCGCTCCGGCATCAATAATAGCAACTAAAGGCATATTATCAATAAAGCACGTAACTCAAATCAACGATCCGCATTGGTAGTGTCTGATCCCGCCAATGCAAATACTTTCCCATTTCCTGAAGCTTGCTTCGGTTTAGGACACTTAGCACTGATGTGACCTACTTCTCCATAATTGTATCATTTAACTACATCCATTCTACAATCCTTAACATCATGCCCAAGAACTCCACAGTTAGAGCACTTGATCTTGGGTTTGCCACACATAAAAGACTTATGACCCATCTCGCCACACTTGTAGCATTTAACGGATCCATAACTCTCTCCTCCAGATCTCTTAACAAAGTTTTCCCTATGCTTGCCCTTATCAGCTGGTGTCACATAAGGTTCACTCCTTACTTGTCGTTTTTCTTTCTCCTCCTTCAAACTCTTGTAGTGAGTAGAACGAGCTTTACAATCTTCTTCAAAAATTCGAAAATATTCGGTCAAGTCCGAAAATCTTCTAATTCTCTGATAGTCCACCGCTTGCTTGATCTCAGGACGCAAGCCGTTCTCGTACTTAACCCACTTAGAAAATTCTGTCGTCACCGCATCATAGTGAGGATGAAATTTTACTAACTCCATAAACTTAGCCGTGTAATCCACCACAGATATATTTCCTTGTTTCAACTCAAGGAATTCCATTTCCTTCCTTCCCTTCACACTCTCAGGATAATACTTCCTCAAAAGTTTAGCACGAAATAAATCCCAAGTTATTTCCTCGTCATCTACTTCAAGCACTTGTCTCATACCGATCCACCAGTCATCGCCTTATTGCCTTCAGCACAATTCATAACTCTAAAGATCCTCTCGATCTCCTTCAACCAAATCTGGGCACCGTCCGGATCAAACCTTCCTTTGAATACCGGCGGCTGGTTCTTTCTAAACTCATCATTAGCGTTCACATGCGGCGCACCCTACACCGTTCTAGCCATCGCCTCCAATGCCGCAACCATAGCATTGTCATTACGACCTGCCATATTCTGATTAATCGCAAAAATAACAACAAGGTTAAACAACCGTTAACCAACAAAACAACGAGACAGACACAACTGACTCAACACTGGCTCTGATACCACTTAATGTAACACCCCCTTTCTATACCCCCAAATAATTCAACTAATCATTTAGGCACAAATTCAAAATTCCATCAGAGTATGTTTATAAAACGGTATAAAAGGGACATGCCACATTATACGAAAATTCAACACATACAACACCTACTCATATATAATGATATGCAACAACGGGGTAACACCCACAAGAAATATTTAGAACAAAGGCGGAAACATCCAAATATTTCATAATTCTCCAACACATGTATTCACGTATACAATTATCATTCATCATTGTTGCACCCTAAAATTTGACCAACCGGTTCTCCTATCTGGTTCGTGGTTTAATTCGTATTCGCATATCAGATGCATGACATTTGTGCACAGACAGAGGAAGTCAGGGTTACAGCTTGGTTTTCACCTACCGGATATTTCAGATCCAGTCTAGATAATCAGGGTTTCATTTTCGGGAAATTGTGCGCTTCTCGGTGTTTTCAGCTTACATGGTGGTTTTTGGGATATTCTGATGCCCGGGGTTTACTGTTTACTTCGATCTGGTCTCGCGCTCTCCTTTATGTTGGTTATTTGCCTCTGTTTGTATTTTTTAGGATTTAATAGCCTTTTGTAGATTTTAAATAGGTTTTATAGATTTTTTCAGAATTTTAGATAAATTTCTTTTAATATTTTTTTTAGCTTTAATCATTTTAAATAGGTCTAAATCCTTCCTTTAGATATTAAATAGAATTTTTAATGTGATCATTTCTTTTATTAGGATTTTTAAATAGAAATTAATGGATTTTTTCTTTTATTTTTTAATAGATATTAATAGATAATAGATTTAGGAATAAATCATTTTTTAGATATTGAATATAGTTTTAATAAATAGTTAAATAGATTTTTAGAGCAAATCATTGTATTTTTTTTAGATATTAAATAGAACTTTAATAGATTGTTTAGTTTTATTAGTTAAGATTTAAATAGGAATTAATAGAGGGTAATAGTTTTTTAGATTTAATTAGAATTTGATAGAGATTAATTAGATCTTAATCATTTAGTTAGGTTTTAATTAGAGTTTATCAGGATTAATTAGATTAGATTTGTTTTCATTTAGATTTAATTACTGTTTTTAATTTTCGTTTAAGTCTTAATTTCAGTTTTAAGTCTTAGTTAGTTTTAGTTCAGTATTAGTTAGGTTTAGTTAACTAGTTAATTAGGTGATCTTTGGTCTTATTTGTTCATTAATCATCATCATTAATCAGTCCTAATTCATGGGCCGTGTGGCAATTTGTGGAGGCCCAGTCCCAGGTCCACGTGGCCGCCTATAAAGGGCCCCACGCGTCTCATTCTGAAGCTCTCCACATACTGCCACGTCTCAATCCACTCACTCTCTCCCTGCCAACACGCTCCTACACGCGTCCTCCTCCCAGCCTCTTCTCCTGACACGCGTTCAACTCTCAGATTCCCCAACGACACCTGGATTCCACTCACTTCCCCCCACCGCCGGCCATGCAGCCGCCCGCCGGACCACCCTCCGTCACCGTAACCGTCACCGGAATCTGTTGATCCCGCTGGAAACTGCAGATTTCCAGGAATTCCAAGAAATCCTTCTTCACTCCTCCATCAACTTCCTCACCGGAGCCACCGTCAAACTCGCCGGAAGCTTCATCAAGATCTTCGTTTCTTCCAGATCGTCGCAAATCACCAGAACTCGTCTCGTTACACTGATCTCCTCTGATCGTCCTCATTAATCTTCTCAGATCCAAGCTCCGATCGCCAATAACCATGAAGATCCTCCAAATCTTCCTCGAGTTCATCCGTGATTTCCAGATCTTCATCCATTAGGTCATCTTCATCATCTCCATAGTTCAGAATCTCCAGATCTTTGACGTTTCCTTCATTTGTTGAGGATCTCGTTTCGTTTTCTTCCAAGAACATCAACCAAGCCACAAGAACTTCAGATTGTTTGAAACGCTCAAGAACATCCTTGCATGTCTCGCTTCGGTGAGCTGTTCTTCCAAGTTTCTTCAAGGCGTTCATCTCTGTTTGTATACCTCCGTTGAGCTTCAACAATAACCTCTTCAAAGAGCTTCAAATCCTGGTTCGTCTTTCCAGGTTCCATTTTCTTCTCCTTCCGCTCTTTGCATGTGCGTCTTAGATGTATGATTAGTCTTTTAGGTGAAACGTTTAGGTTATGGTGTTTAGCTGAGTTTTGAGGTTTGAGTGGTGATGACGGTGTTCTTGAAGGTTTGTTGTTGATGGTGTTGAACTGAGAACGAGTTTTTTTTTGGGAGAAGAGGGTTTTGTTAATTGGTAGTTGGGTTAGGGTGTGGATTAGATTAGGCCCAATCTGAGATTGCTAAGGACACCCCTGCATTCACTCGTTTCCCCCCCCCCCCCCCTTGATTGTGAGAATGCTGAGGGTTGGTTTGGGCTTAGGCCCCAATTGCTATGCGCACCCCCCATGTTTAGCCCAATGTGAAAAAATAACTGAGGTGTTTTGCTATCGCCACCCCCCTGGTTTTATTTTCTTTTTTAATTTTCTTCATTTTGTCCATGTTAGAAAATAATGCATAAAAAATAGTAGGATGATCCAATTAATTCCCTTCTTTTTTCTCTAGATTCATAATTCAATTTAAAACTTCATGGTGCAAAAATATTGAATTGATCATGCATTTTCATTTTTATTTGCATTTTTGTATTTTAATTGGTATTGAGTAATTGATTTGTGATGTGCCTGCCTTGCTGATTTTATTTCTCTCATTTGGTATTGAATTTTGCTTTAGCTTTTTAGTATGTTGTACTAGACTAATGCATGCTCCCCATAGATTTTTCATAGGTTTTTTACAAATTGATTGATGTTGTTTTAGGGTTAGAGAGTAGAGACCTCATAACTTGCTGGTTAACCCTTGACCATTCACATGTTAGGGATTGTTTAGTAGCCTTAGAAGTTGACTTAGGCTTTGAGATTTGATCTTGGGATCATAGAGCCATGTAGGTATCCCCTATATTTTTTGTAGATTTTTATAGAGTTGTTTTGCTATTTTTGCTTGAGCTTGAGAATAGGAGAAGTCTTGAGGGCTTCTGACTTTGAAGTTCAACTGTGGTTGAACTTTAGAGATAGTTTCTTTTGGTTTGAGAGCCTGTGGTTTCTTCTTGAAGGTGGAGGCTGGATGAAGACTTGATGGAGCTTGCAAGGATGCATGGATTGAAGACCTGGTCTAGGAGCTTGCTCCCTTTCTGTGAGGTTTGAGATCCTGAAGTTTGAGGGAAATTCATGGTACTTTCCTGAGGAAGGCACTATGGATGTCTTTCATTCTTTCTTCTCACCTCTTTCGTAAGTATCCAATGATGTTGGAGCCTTCATGTGAGTTTAGTTTCTCCTGAGGAGAAATGTAAACCGTTCACAGTTGTTGAGCCACATGGGATATGATTCCTAAGTGGAAGTCCCCTAGTATTTTCCAGAGGAAGGCACTATGGGTCTACTCACTTAGTTCCCTTAGTTCTTGTAGGCTTTCTTAAGTATCCAATGATGTTGGAGCCTTCATGTGAGTTTAGTTTCTCCTGAGGAGGAATGTAAACCGTTCACAGTTGTTGAGCTACATGGGATATGATTCCTAAGTGGAAGTCCCCTAGTATTTTCCAGAGGAAGGCACTATGGGTCTGGTCACTTAGTTCCCTTAGTTCTTGTAGGATTTCCTAAATATCCAATGATGTTGGAGCCTTCATGTGAGTTTAGTTTCTCCTGAGGAGGAATGTAAACCGTTCACAGGGGTTGAGCCACATGGGATATGTTTCCTAAGTAGAAGTCTCCTAGTATTTTCCTGAGGAAGGCACTATGGGCCTGTATACTTAGCTCCCTTTCTTTGGTAAGCTTGTATTGAAGCTTGAAGACTGGGATTGATTTCTCTTGTGTAGGGGTTTGCTTTAGGGCTTTGCTTAGAGTTTTGACTAAGGTTTTGTGTAGGGGCTTTGTTCAGGGGTTTGATTAGGGGCTTTGTTCAGGGGTTTGATTATGGTTTTGTCTAGGGGTTTTGGCTTAAGTTTTGGATAGGAGTTTGCCAGGCTGGTTAGCCTTTTATTTGTGTTGATTGACTTATGTGATGCTGTGTTGCATTATACTTAGGGGTTCATCTAGATATTTCTGAGATAGGTGCATCTTAGAAATAGTATTTGTGTGCATAACAAGTTGAGGTGGTCCTCCTTCTGCTTGATTGTTATTGAGTGGCTTTGCTTGCTGGTATTTGGTAGAGCTGAGCTCCCTTGCCTCTGTGGTGTGTGGCCTTTGTGCCTGGCTTGTTTGGTTGTTGCATTCATGCATATTTCCAGTATTTCTTTAGTTTGCAGTGTTTCCTGTTTGCTGTTAGTTCCGTTGCCATGATCCCTTAGGAGCCCTAACTTCTCCGCTGCGGAGGAGTTATGATAGACATTAGGTTGGTTAACCAGGCATGATAACATTAGGTAGATTCCCTTTTTCAACCATAGTTTTAGGGTGTCTCCTTCCTTTCTCAAAACAACAGAAAAACACTTGATAAGGGATAAAACAAAAGTGAATTCATTTCTCCCGTCAAAAGATTTGAACAAACATCAAAACTTTTTGTCCTCCTGGACTGTGAAAACCCTTGGTTAAGGTGCATTTTCCCATAAAAAACACTTGAACAGCTTGTGTCGTGCGTAGCCCGAACTACGTTTGCTCTAATCTTCTATGCCGTGTGGAAGTACGTAGGCACAGGACGCGATGTCCTGGCGAGCAACCTTCCCCCCGTCTAGACGTAGGTAGTCGAACTACGTTGACTCTGACTTTCCCATTGCACGAGGGAGTACGTAGGCCCAGGACAACGTATGTTCTGTCGAGTCCTGTCCTTTTCTTTTCTTTTCAGACTGACCACTAGCGTAGATAGATAAACACACCCTTTTCCTTATAAACACCAAGCGTGGATCCCGTCGAGTACGACGGACGTGAGGGGTTCTAATACCTTCCCCTTGCGTAACCGACTCCCGAATCCAGGTTTTGGTTGCGACGACCATGCCTTTCCCGTTTTTTGTGAGGTTTACTTCGAGCGTTTCCTTTCCCTCCTTTGGGATAAATAACGCACGGTGGCGACTCTTCTGTCATGCCGGCGCCGATTTTCGCAGTAGCGACAGCTGGCGACTCTGCTGGGGACTATGTAGCATCTAGGGACTTTTCCCATCCCTTATGTTAGGACCGTTTCCCATCCCCTAAGTGAGTCAATCCTAGCGCTTGGGTGTTTTTCTGTTGGGTGTTGTGCATATGTGTTTTACTTTTCCGTACCTTTACCTTTCCGTATTTACTTTCAGCACTATATTATTATGATTATTGCTGTGGGAGAGGGAGGTTATTGTGAGCGAGAAGCCGGACCTGGGCTTGAGTATGCACCTAGACATAGTTGTGGAGAGTAGTAGACGAACCTGTTTGCTGAGCAGACACCGTTCCCTACGAAATCTGCGCTCAGACGAGGTTCTCTCCGAGGTGCTCCTTTCCGATCCTGAGGATCTGAGGGGAGTCCAGACGTGAGGACTGTCGACTCTGGGGACCGATCAATTGGAAGTCGGCTAAGTGAGGCCTCTTCATGACTTGATGATGCCACTCCTTCTGGGAATGGTATCGTCACTCATGAAAGTCTGTGACGCTGATGACCACATAGGATGCCGTACCTTTGTCCGTGGATTAGGTCCATACCTGTGAGAGGGATTGGGTTATTGCAGGAAAACTGGCCTTTAGAAACCTTGATTCAGTATTTATCAGATGGTTTTCTTAGCTCGTTAACAGGTGTGTTGAATGGACTTCTTGTCTGAGGTTGATACTATTATCAGATGGTTTTCTCGTTAGAGACAGAGGTTCAGATGGATTTCTTACCAGGGTATTGGTATTTTGGGTGACGGATAATAGTCAGTGTCATGGGGTTCTGGTGACCGTGGTGGTTTTCTGTTCTTGATATCACAGAGATATCCCTTTTCAGGCTGCAGCATGGCCTCTGTGTTCACTGAGTGCATCATTTGTCATATTGCATTACCATTTGCATCCAACTAACGTGTGTGTATTGCAGGTACATATTTTCCCTCCCAGTTCTGGTGGTTGTTTCCTAGCAGACATGGAAGCCATGAAGAGAGTGTTACCCTACAGATTCCCGTCTCTAGATATCAGTCTGTTGTCAGAGTTAATTACTATTGCTGGGAAGAAAGTGATGGGAGATTTCAGGAAGACATATGGGAGGATCCTGACTTATGTTTACCAGCCCTCGGCTTATGAGATCAGCGGTATTTACACCCTGTTGCAGTTTTATGATGCTGAGCTCAGGTGTTCGTATTTCCTGGCTTTGTCTTGGCTCCTACCCTGGAGGAGTATTCTGCACTCTTGGATATACCGATTCGCGAGCAGATGCCTTTCTATCACACGGACGCTAAGCCTAATCTGGCTAAGCTTTCTGCTATTCTGTACTTAGGAGAGTTTGAGCTGACAGGGAAGATGATCAAAAAAGGAGATGCGTGGGGATTTCCGTTGGTTGTTTTGGTAGAGAAGGCTCGGGAGTATGCTAAGAAGGGTGGCTGGGTTGTTTTCGATGCCATCCTTGCTGTGTGTGTTTATGGCATTGTATTGTTCCCAAACCAGCCTGATGTTGTTGATGCGGATGCTTTCTATATTCTGGCTGCAAAGAACCCCGTTCCTACCTTGCTGGGAGATATCCACCATTCCACTCATTATAAAAATGAAAAACGGCGAGGAAAGAATGTCTCTTGCTGTGTACCTCTACTGTGCAGGTGGTTTACTAGTCATATGCCGAAGTCGGGGCCTTTCGTCACTTCTATTGATTCTTTAGGATGGCCTGAGCGCTTGATGGGGTTGACTTCTGAGAATGTGGTGTGGGTTAATGAGGAGGTGTTAGGAGTTGAGATCATATACAAATGCGAAGAATTCCCTAATGTTCCTTTGATAGGAAGGAGAGGGTGTGTCAATTACAACCCTTCCTTATTAATCAGGCAGTTTGGATATGCACCTCAGGAAGCGCCGAAGCCCGAGGAGATACGGGAATCTCTGTATCTTACTGGGGAAATAGAGGAAGAGATGTTGATCAAGCTTAAGAAAGCATGGAAGAACCTGCATAAGAGAGGAAAGTATTCATTTAGCAAAGGGGGTACTCGAGTTCTTGGTCCGTATGTGGAATGGATTCGTGAACGAGCTACGAAATTCCATATGCCTTATCCTGCAGTTCAGCCATTATATCCCTCTCCAGTGGAGGAGCCCACCACTATAGACATACAGGTATACAAGCAGCTGTTGACAGAGAAAGAAGAGTTAGCAAAGACTAAAGAGGCTTTAGAGAAAGAGAACGCCCAACTTCGTCATGAAAAGATTGAAACAGGATATTTTTCCAAGCAACAGGCTGAAACTTTGAAACATCTGAAGACTACTTTATTGGAGCTGACTGAAACCAAGAAGCGTTTGGAGTTAGATGTAGACTCAGTTAGCAGTGTATTGGCTACTAAGAAACAAGAGCTGGAAAGGGCCTACACGAAGTTAGCTAAGTTCAAAGAGCATTGGGACCTTACTATGGCCAAACGCAAAGAACGGGAGGAAGAGCTAAAGATACAGGTTGCTCAATTGGGAGAACAGGTTAAAGTGAAGACTGAGGAGCTCGAAGAAGAAGCATGCCGTCGATACGAGGCCGAACGCAAACTGATTGATGCCATGAAGAATCTGGAAGATTTTTAGCGCAGAGCAGACACCAAGAGGCCCAAACCTGAGGATGGTGCCCAGGATAAGGCTTGGGAAGATTTTGTCAGAGATATCCAAGGAACGGTCAAGAAAAGGGATCAGTTGATAGAAGGCTTGATTTATCGACCGGATCACCCAGAGACGAAGAAGCTGGTTGAGGATTTCTGCGACTGTACCCGCACTTGACTTCTTTCTTGTATTCTATGTGTTGAGATCACCGCCAGACATGTTGGTTGGGATCCTCCTTTATCATATCAGTTGTATGGAACATAGTTGTGTAACGCCTTGACGAGACTGTTATTCCAATAAATATATGAGGGTTTTTCTAAATATTGTCTTTATGGTTTATCTTGTCTTGCTACCTTGACGCTGGAATTGGAGGGGGAATATCCCCAACGCACACATGCACGTTAGCATTTTTGCATGTTGTTTGCATCAATCATATTGCATTACAGGTTTGTGATCCATGTTCCTTATCATTCTTCATCCACATACCCAGGTATTTTCAGGATTGCAGAAAAGCGGGTCCACCGTTACTCTACCAGAACTAATCACAAGAAGATCATGGACAACGTGCAGAGTGAAATGCAAGAAATGCATGACAGGATGGCCATGCTCATGCAAACCATGGAGGCCGTCGCCAAAGGACAAGAGCAGCTGCAGACTCTGGTTCAACCGTTAGTCGCACGGGCTGAAAACAACGGGACGCCGCATGGTGAAAATATTGCTGCTTCTCCCCGAATTGAGAATCGTCAAAGTGCTGATGCTATTCCCGTAACCGGTTTGAATGCTGGAGAAACTGGTCCTGCAGGCGAAGGTGGGAACGCCGGTAATATGAATGCCAATACAGATATTGCCGGGGTATTTGTGGGTAATGTCAACCAGGGTTTCAATGGGGGCGTTGAGAACGTCGGAATGAATGGAAATAATGGTAACCAAGGCTTCAATGGTGTGAACATGGGGTATGGTAACATTGCTGGCACCAAGGTTGGGTTTGGTGACTATGGTTATGGTAATCTTGGATATGGAACTGGTGCGTACAACACTCAAGAGATGGGCAATCTGAGGTACGACCCCAGGCACTTCCAAACGGGTCCGGGCCGTGATGCAGATTATGTTGGATACGATGCAGTACCTCGCTGGGAGGATCGTCAAGAGGATGTGTTCTCTGGTCAGAATGAGGGTTATGAAAGAGCTAGGGATGACAACCATCGGATGAGATTGCTAGAAGAGAAAGTGAACGGATTAGCCAGCCAGAACGCTCTAGGGCTGGATATGTCAAATATGGGACTGGTCCCAGGGTTGAGGGTCCCGCTGAAATTCAAAGCGCCGTCATTTGATAAGTACAAAGGGGATACATGCCCTAGGGTGCATGTGCGCACGCTTTACAGGCGTATGTCCGCGTATTCTGAGGATGAAAAGATGCTAATGCACTTCTTCCAGGATAGCCTGTCAGGGCCATCGCTGGAGTGGTACATGAGCTTGGAGCCTACTCAGATCAGGAGTTGGAAAGAGCTGGCAGAGGCTTTTGTTCGACATTATCAATATAATAGTGATCTCGCCCCTAACCGAGTCCAGCTGCAGAGCATGTCTCAAAAGTCTAGCGAGAGCTTTAAGGAATACGCCCAGAGATGGCGAGATCTGGCTGCTAGGGTACACCCTCCGATGGTGGAGCGCGAAATGATGGATATGTTCATAGGAACTTTCTCTGGAATGTACTATGACCGGTTGCTCAATTTTTCGATGAGTACTTTCTCTGAGTTGATCTTGATGGGGGAGCGCATTGAAAACAGGGTGAAGATTGGTAAAATTCAAGCGGGTGAGTCTAGTTCTGCAGGAGGTAATAAGAAGATGTTTGGTGGTAAAAGGCAAGGTGATACCAACGCTGTATACAATGCTCGACGGAGAAATAGAGGTCAGAACTGGCATCAGCAGTCGCAGGTTGCAAGTGTGACCATTCCAGGGCCTTCTCGGCAGCAGAGACAACAACCACTGCAGCAGGCTCAGCAGCAGCCAAATAATAATCAGCGTAGATTTCAGAACCCGCAACCGAGGAGAGTATTTGAGGTACCGCCGGTATCATATGCAGAACTTCTTCAAGCTTTGTTGAAATTGCAGCTAGTCGAGAAGAGGACCTTAGCACCATCAACTGGCCAGCCGCCAGTCGGGTATGATATTAATGAGCATTGTGACTTCCATTCGGGTGCACCAGGGCACAATATTGAAAATTGCCTAGCTTTCAAGCATAAAGTACAGGATTTGCTTGATAGTACGACTATTAACTTCGGGAAGGACGGTCCCAGTATCACGCAACAGCCAATGCCCAAGCATGGTGGGGCTGGGGCCAATGCAATCCTGGCAGATGATGAGTTGAACTTGGTTTCGGAAGTGAGCGAGCTGAAAACCCCTTTGAGTTACGTAAAGCAGCGTTTATTGGAAGGAGGTGTCTATCCCGGATGCAGTGAAGAGTGTGATGACTGTTTGGTTCGACCTGGGGGCTGTGAGAAGTTGAAAAGGGTAGTTCAAGGTTTGGTTGATGAAGGAACCCTGCAGTTTGACAGGTCTGTGGGGCGAGAGAAGTCTGTTGAGACAGAATATGAAAAAGAGCGCAGGGAGATTGCTACGATCACCATCCCGTTCAAATCAGTGACGATTTCGGCATCATCGAAAAGGCCGACCATTACTATTACCAAGGCTAAACCCATCCCTTATGAGAGCACGAAGGAAGTCCCGTGGAGCTATGGTGCTGAAGTGTATTGCAATGGCGAAAAGATCGACTTGAATGATCCGCCAGCGGGATCCGTAGATAACATAGTGGGAGCGGGTGGTATAACCCGGAGCGGGAGAATTTTCACTTCACCTGAGGTCGAGGCAGAGAGGCTCGCCAGGGGTAAGAACAAAGTTGTTGAAGGGGAACCTTCGGGGAGTAAGGAGAAAGAACCGATAACCAAAGATGTGGAAGAATTCATGAGATTGATTCGCAAAAGTGACTACAAGATCGTAGATCACCTGCAGCAGACCCCGTCAAAGATCTCCATATTATCGTTGTTGTTGTGTTCTGAGGTGCATAGAAATGCCCTGTTGAAGGTACTTGAGACATCCTTCGTGCTGCAAGAGATTTCAGTCAATCAGCTGGAGGGGGTTATGGCACATGTTAATGCCGGGCATGGTATGGGATTCACGGATTTTGACCTAACGCCTCGAGGGCGTGATCACAATAATGCCTTGCACATCTCTATCGAATGCCGGGGCACTATTTTATCCCATGTGCTGGTAGACACTGGGTCCTCGTTGAATGTGTTACCAAAGAAAGCCCTGTTGAAATTGGATACCCGTGGGTTGTTGTGCACACCTAGTGATTTGGTGGTGAGGGCCTTTGACGGAACAAGGAGGTCAGTATTCGGGTCAGTAACGTTACCCATCCAGGTAGGTCCGGAGGTGTTTGATACAGTGTTTTACATCATGGACATCCAGCCTGCATATAGCTGTTTGATCGGGAGACCTTGGATTCATGCCGCTGGGGCAGTAACTTCTACGCTCCATCAGAAGCTGAAGTATATGGTTGAGGGGAGCATTGTGACGGTGTGTGGCGAAGAGGATATCCTAGTCAGTCATTTGTCTTCCTTCAAATACGTGGAGGTAGATGGGGAGATTCATGAAACGCTGTGTGAGGCGTTCGAAGGGGTGAAGGTTAAAGAAGAAGCTCCGGTGAAGAGTGAAGGGAAAGAGGTGGTCGTCTCCTCATATAAAGAAGCCAAGGTGTTGGTGCAAGCAGGAGAGACTTAGAAGTGGGGGCAGGTTCTGGACATACCCGTGAAGCAAGATAGGTATGGCTTGGGGTACCGCCCATCCCCCTCACAGAGTGCGCCTAAGTACAAGGGACCTGTCGTGTTCACGCCCGGAGGGGTTAGCTTCGAAAGGATTAATGTCGTGTCTGATACGGAGGAAGTGGATAGCGACTGCGACATGGACGCATGGATTCGACCCAGCACGACGGGGCAAAGCCTATGCAACTGGTCCATCCAGGATGTCATCCAAGTCACCAAACAGTAATGCGTTGTTTTTTTCCAATCATTGTATGATCACATGCCTTGCCCGGGGCATCGTTGACCTCGTCTTAGGGCCTAACTGTTTACCTGCATGTTTGCATGATCAATAAATGAAGGCGTTTTTTACATTCAAATGTTGTGATCCTTTTCTTTCTGTTTTTTATTTTGCAATAAAATGGCAGCGTGGTTATGTATTTTGCTTGTATATCATTTTGAAGCACTTAACCGTTTCCCTCGCAGGATTCATGAATTTTCAGATGACATCGACCAAAGACTTCCTATGACTCGTTTAGACTTCGAGCATCCGATCTTCCAAGCTGAGGAGGAGATTGTTGAGGATAGTGACTTACCAGAAGAGCTGAGTCGATTGTTGAAGCAAGAGGAGAGAGTCATTCTGCCTCACCAGGAAGAGATTGATATTGTCAATTTAGGGTCTGAAGAATGTGTCAGGAATATCCGTATAGGGGCCGCGTTGCAGGCTGACGTCAAGCAAGAGCTTATTGAGATGCTGCGTGAATACAGCGATATATTTGCTTGGTCCTACGAGGACATGCCGGGTTTGGATACCGATATGGTTGTTCATCGTCTACCGTTGAGGGAGGATTGCCCGCCTGTGAAGCAGAAACTCAGAAGGACTCGTCCTGACATGGCTGTAAAGATAAAGGAAGAAGTGCAGAAGCAATGGGATGCTGGGTTCCTGGCTGTCACCACTTATCCCACTTGGGTCGCTAATATTGTGCCTGTGCCAAAGAAAGATGGCAAGGTTCGAATGTGTGTTGATTATAGGGATCTAAACAAAGCGAGCCCGAAAGATGATTTCCCGCTGCCGCATATTGACGTGTTAGTTGACAATACGGCTCAGTTTTCGGTATTCTCTTACATGGATGGATTTTCGGGGTACAACCAGATCAAAATGGCTCCGGAGGATATGGAAAAAACGACCTTTATCACCCCGTGGGGAACCTTCTGTTATAAGGTGATGCCCTTTGGGTTGAAGAATGCTGGGGCAACGTACCAGCGGGCTATGACAACGCTCTTTCACGACATGATGCACAAAGAGATTGAGGTGTATGTCGATGACATGATTGCCAAGTCTCAAACAGAGGAAGAACATCTGGTTAATCTGCTGAAGTTGTTCAAGAGGCTGAGGAAGTTCAGGCTGAGGCTGAATCCTAACAAATGTACCTTCGGAGTGAGATCCGAGAAGCTACTAGGGTTCATTGTGAGCAAGAAAGGAATCGAGGTCGATCCTGCAAAAATAAAAGCAATACAAGAGATGCCAGCACCGAGAACAGAAAAAGAAGTCTGTGGATTCTTAGGGAGGTTGAACTACATTGCTAGGTTCATCTCTCACCTAACGACCACGTGTGAACCTTTGTTCAAACTGTTAAAGAAAGATCAAGCGGTGGTCTGGAACGACAATTGCCAAAGGGCATTTGAAAAGATAAAAGAATACTTGCAGGAACCTCCAGTGTTAATACCCCCAGTAGCGGGACGACCACTGATTATGTATCTGACGGTTCTTGAGAGCAGCATGGGTTGTGTTCTCGGTCAACATGACGAGACAGGAAGGAAAGAGCATGCAATTTACTACTTGAGTAAAAAGTTCACGGATTGTGAATCTCGATACTCTATGCTCGAAAAGACGTGTTGTGCTTTGGCGTGGGCTGCCAAACGTCTAAGACAGTACATGCTGAACCATACAACCATGCTGATATCGAAGATGGATCCGATCAAGTATGTGTTTGAAAAGCAAGCGCTCTCTGGAAGTATTGCTAGATGGCAAATGGTATTGACAGAATACGATATCCAGTATGTTTCCCAGAAGGCCATTAAGGGAAGTGTTCTGTCCGAATATCTTGCCGAACAGCCGATTGAGGATTATCAGCCTATGAAGTTTGAGTTTCCTGATGAGGACATAATGTACTTGAAGGCTAAAGATTGTGATGAGCCGTTGCCTGGTGAGGGTCCTGAGCGGAGTTCCCAGTGGCAAATGATTTTTGATGGGGCTGTCAATTCGTACGGTAGTGGGATTGGGGCAATCATTACAACTCCCCACGGGTCGCACATCCCGTTTACAGCCAGATTGACTTTTCCAATGACGAATAACGAAGCCGAATACGAAGCTTGTATTATGGGATTGGAGGAGGCTATCGATCTGAGGATCAAGAATCTGGACGTATATGGGGATTCAGCATTGGTTGTGAATCAGATTAAGGGAGAGTGGGAGACACGCCAACCTAATCTGGTACCGTACATGAATTATGCGAGAAGGTTGCTACCTTTCTTTGATAAGGTGGAGTTCCATCATGTACCTTGGGCGGAGAATCAAATGGCAGATGCCCTTGCAACATTATCCTCGATGTATAAGGTCAACTACTGGAATGAGGCTCCCAGGATTGTCATATCTCGCCTTGATAGGCCGGCCTCTGTGTTTGCAATTGATGAAGCATCTGACGGTAAACCTTGGTATTTCGACATACAGAATTTCCTGAAGAACAAGGAATATCCGGCTGGGGCATCCAGTCGTGATCAGAAGACTCTAAGGAGATTAGCAGGCAACTTCTATCTGAATCCCGACGGCATTCTGTATAGAAGGAACCACGATTTGGTACTCCTCCGGTGTGTAGACGAGAAGGAAGCCAATTAACTCATGGAAGAGGTCCATGAAGGAACTTTTGGTACACATGCTGGTGGGCATGCTATGACCCGAAAGTTGTTGCGGGCGGGGTATTATTGGTTAATGATGGAAATGGACTGTTTCAAGTTCGCCAAGCGGTGTCACAAGTGCCAGATCTATGCTGACAAGATCCATGTGCCACCCAGTCCACTGAATGTTATGGATTCTCCATGGTCTTTCTCCATGTGGGGAATCGATATGATTGGAAAGATTGAGCCTACTGCTTCTAATGGGCATCGCTTCATCCTGGTCGCGATCAATTACTTCACCAAGTGGGTGGAAGCAGCATCTTACGCCAATGTGACGAAACAGGTAGTGGCCAGATTTATCAAGAGGGATATAATTTGCAGATACGGTATTCCTGAACGGATCATTACTGATAATGGTTAGAACCTGAACAATAGGATGATGAAAGATCTTTGTTGGGAGTTTAAGATCGAGCATCATAATTCATCTCCGTACAGACCCAAGATGAATGGCGCTGTTGAAGCGGCCAACAAGAACATAAAGAAGATTGTTCAGAAGATGGTGGTAACGTATAAGGATTGGCATGAGATGTTGCTGTTTGCTTTGCACGGTTATCGCACGACAGTGCGTACATCAACCGGGGCAACTCCGTTCTCATTGGTGTATGGCATGGAGGCAGTCCTGCCATTGGAGGTTGAGATACCATCTTTGAGGGTTTTGCTTGATGTTCAGCTTGATGAGGCAGAGTGGGTGAGAAATAGATTGAATCAGCTGAGCTTGATAGATGAGAAGAGACTGACATCAATTGCACATGGTAGGCTGTATCAGAGTCGGATGAAGAAAGCATTTGACAAGAAGATTCGACCTCGAAGCTTTCAGACGGGTGATCTTGTGCTGAAAAAGATTCTCCCACCACAATCGGATCACAGGGGCAAATGGACTCCCAATTATGAAGGTCCATACGTCGTGAGAAAGGTCTTCTCCGGAGGAGCCTTGCTATTGTCCACCATGGATGGTGAAGACTTTTCGTCCCCTGTGAACTCGGACGCAGTCAAAAAATACTTTGCTTAAAAAATTGACCCGCTGGACAGTAAAAAGAGAGTCCAGGCAAAAATGGGGCATCCTGGCGAACCAAAAACAGAATAAACGGTTCGGGCAAAAGTTAGGGATAAAATGGAAAAATGTACACCCGCGAAGTTGAAAACCTACACTGGGCGGCTTCGGCAAAAAGGGGTATCTCGGTGAATTGAAAACCCGCAAAGGGCGATTCACGCAAAAGTTAGGGATTTGAGAAGCAAATGACTGCGGTCCAAGTTTGATTGTCTAGTGGTTTGGGAGAATCTGGGGGGTCGACTATCCAAAGCAATCTCTTCCGAAGACAGAGATTAGGAAAAGCGTCAGAGTCCGGCGAGTCATAGGAGGATCAGCTCATGGTGTTCGTCTGTAACACGTTGCCGACATGTGTACAAATTTTATTCTCTAGCTTTGTACATTTCTGCATTTTGTTTATGTGCGACTACCTCTTTTCAGGAGTTGCATCTGATGTATAAATCTTGCCTATTTTCAGGCCGTTATCAATAAAGTGTGTTATTCAGTGTAGTGTGTGACTTTGGTTTTAACTTTTACAGTTTTGTTTGTAAAAAACGCCGATGTTTTTGATAAAACTTACATGTGTGTAAACAGGCGGGCCTCGGCCGATGATTGTTAAAACCGGAAATTACCTGAATGGTTGTCTTGGGTGATTACCAAGATGTTTCTTTTTGCATAGATTGTCTTGTGTTTGTTTGTCGACTTTTGCAGGTATTCAAAAGCTCGCATAGTTCCCCGCCAGAGTCTATGGCAGGCTAGTACCCTCTCCAGAGAATGAATGTTGTGTCTTTCCCCAGTGAAGTCGCCCCAGGCAAAATCGAAGGTTGTCTCCCCAGGAGAGCGGAGATTGCGTCAAAGGAAAAGATCAATGTATTTTCAGTAGTTCAGAATCGGCTTATCAAGCAGAGCAGAGTCCTCCCCAGCAAGGGTCGAGACGGATATGATTAACTCGCCTGAAGAATCTTGCGTAGTGCGAATCAGAGCACACCGGTCAACCCCCAGCTCAGTGATAGCAGGATGAATTATCCCCACAGGGCGTAATCATAGTGTTGATACCTTTTGAAAGCAGTGTCCAGGATTGCTTCTCTCTTTCCCCAACAGGTTGATCCTTCCTCGTCAGGACGATCATTTTCAGCAGAGTCTGAAGTTATGAGTTTGTGAGCTAATTTCCCAGCAGGATGGTTATCCCCAGCGGAGTTAGTTCATCTTTCCAGCATTTATTTTGCTGGAAGCGTATCGGCAGTATTCCGGTTATCCCCAGCGGATCCAGTTTGTCTTCAACATTTATTTTGCTGAAGTAACTCTTTGCATAAGCATGCATCATGAGCACTTGCATTTTACACGAATACATAGCATTTCCATGCGGTATGGAAACATTACGGCATTATCAAACATATGCATTTGGAAGCGTAAGCAGGATTGATTACCCGTCCAGCTCCAGGTGTATTTTCTCTGTCGATAAGTGAGATCGGGGTTCACAGAGATGTGCATATGTTGGGTTTGCGACACAAGACGCGCAGTGATCGTGTTTCCTCCTGTCAAGAGGGTTGTGGCGCAGGGCACGCAGTGATCGTGGTCATCATTATGTTATGGGGTTTTTGCGGAAGAGATACGCAGTGATCGTATTCGTCTCATATGTGGTTTTGTTTGCAACGCCAAGACGCGCAGTGATCATGTTTCCTCCTGTCAAGGGGATTTGTGGTAGAGTATGCAGTGATCGTATTCATCCTGTATGTTTTGTTTGTGGCACAAGACGCGCAGTGATCGTGTTTCCTCCTGTCAAGGGGATTTGTGGTAGAGTACGCAGTGATCGTATTCATCTTGTATGTTTTGTTTGTGGCACAAGACACGCAGTGATCGTGTGTCCTCCTGTCAAGAGGGTTGTGGCGTAGGGCACACAGTGATCGTGGTCATCGTTATGTTGTGGGGATTTGTGGTAGAGTACGCAGTGATCGTATTCATCCTGTATGTTTGGTTTGTGACACAAGACGCGCAGTGATCGTGTTTCCTCCTGTCAAGAAGGTTGTGGCGCAAGGCACACAGTGATCGTGTTCATCTTGTTATGGGTAGTATATGGGGGGCCAGGCACGCAGTGATCGTGTTCGTCATGTCATACTCCCCTAATAGAGTTTGCTTGGTCAAGCACCTTTTCCCCCCAGCTGAGTCTTTCTCAGGATGATGTGGTGTCAGCATTGGAAGATGGTAATGCAGATTTTTGGGTGGTTACCCGCAGTTTCCCCAGCAGAGTTATATTCCCCAGCAGGGTGTTACTTCAATGAGTTACTTTGTTAAGTTCCTCGTAGTCCCTAGCAGGGTATTCGCCACGGAGTTGTTGGGTTAAGTTCCTCGTATTTTCCAACAAAGTTATCCCCGTCAAGTGGCTTGGTTAAGTTCCCAATTTCCCCAGCGGAGTGTTTCCAGGATACCTATTGCCAGAATAGGTATTTGACGGCCATCGTCAGAATTGTCCTCTCAGAGCTGCTTAGTTAAGTTTCTCGTGTCCCCGCAGGGCTACTCGTTCAGGTACGAACGGAAGGTTGGTAAGTGAAATCAACATTTTCTCGCTGTTTAGTGGATGCTCGTTCAGGTACGAACTGAAGGTTGGTAAGTGAAATCAACATTTTCTCGCTGTTTAGTGGATGCTCGTTCCGGTACGAATGGAAGGTTGGTAAGTGAAATCAACATTTTCTCGCTGTTTAGTGGATGCTCGTTCAGGTACGAACGGAAGGTTGGTAAGTGAAATCAACATTTTCTCGCTGTTTAGTGGATGCTCGTTCAGGTACGAACGGAAGGTTGGTAAGTGAAATCAACATTTTCTCGCTGTTTAGTGGATGCTCGTTCAGGTACGAACGGAAGGTTGGTAAGTGAAATCAACATTTTCTCGCTGTTTAGTGGATGCTCGTTCAGGTACGAACGGAAGGTTGGTAAGTGAAATCAACATTTTCTCGCTGTTTAGTGGATGCTCGTTCAGGTGCGAACGGAAGGTTGGTAAGTGAAATCAACATTTTCTCGCTGTTTAGTGGATGCTCGTTCAGGTGCGAACGGAAGGTTGGTAAGTGAAATCAACATTTTCTCGCTGTTTAGTGGATGCTCGTTCAGGTGCGAACGGAAG